>CABEEJ010003678.1:0-77994 GCA_901482245.1 Timema douglasi
TGGCCACTACACCACGGGACCTCTAGACTCGTAGTCAGGTGCACTGGCCACTACAACACTCGTAGCTAGGTGCACTGACCACTACACCATGGGGCCGGTTGTTATTTGAAAGTCTCTGAACTGAAGATAGAGAATGTGTTACCTATATCTTTGGTGCCATGAGGGTAGATGGCGAGGTTCCAGTCGAACCCTCCGAAGGTGAAGTACGTCGTTTCAAACTTCTGCGCGTTCCCCTTCCCCACCGAAGACGACGGTGCGGGGGCTGCGTTGGGCCCTTGATGAACGGCGTTGTTGGTGTGGTGGTGACGGTGGTGGTGATGGTGGAGGGATCCGAATATCGATTGTGGCACTCGGAACTCGGTGTCGTAGATCGTCCTCAAATTTCCCATCGACAGTTCTAACTGGAACTCCCCGTTAGTGTCGGTAAAGTTCCTCCCGTAGAGATCACTCACGGGGATATAGTTCCGATTACCTTGCGCCGGGGAGTCGTACGTGAACTTGACTTGTTTCCCGGAGAAGGCCTCGTTCACACTGAAGTGCTCTCGGTTAAGGAGAGTGAACGTGAAGTCGACGTACACCCTCATTCCTTCTGAAGGGTTCCTCCACACCAGATACACCCCGAGCACTTTGTCCGTCCTTGAGAATGTTATCGCCCATCTCTGGTAGCCGCACGCGAACTCTTTGGATGTGACGTCACGTTCCAAGTCTCGGGTCACAGATTTCGTCACAATGAACGTGAAGACGTGGGTGTTTGCCCGGTCGTGAAGTTTGGCGAACCGGTAGAGGAGTGACATCTTCTCTGGAGGCTACAAAAAACGTCTGTCACAGCATCTGCAACACAGTGGAAGTACATGTCAGAAAAATCACTTGAAAACACGAGCATGTATATTAATATTAAAGAATAACAGAAGTTACACATTGTTTTGCTTCAAATAAACAGGATAAAACCTCTTCATTTTATTGAGTCCGAACGAGTTTTTAACTAATTTTTTATAATAATGGCTATTGGACACTAAGCCAATAAAATATATTAATTTCAATATCAATCACTCAGTCTGATATCAAACAAAGCCTTAACCGTTATTATTAACAATGCTCCTTCCTTACTTCAATTCATAATTTAAAATGTTTTATATAATACTTTAAAAAATATTAAAAATTGTAAAAGTTCAGCTTTGAGGCGCACACATTCATGCACTACTAATTTTATAATTTCATACGTGTGTGTGCGGGAAATATTGCACAGTGTTCAAGACAGACAGACAAACTATTCATTTTATTACTATCAATATTATCAACCAAGCGTAGCGAGGTTCTCTTTTAACTCAACCTTTTGCCATTTCGTATTTATCTACAGATATTTACTACATGATAAATGTCAAATGCGTGGATCAATTTTAACTGAACACGGCAGGGTTATTCCTAAACTTATATTAAACGATGTATGTACAGAATGACAAATTATTTTTTGATCTGATTATACGTTTCAATACAACAGCCACTCCATTTTTTAAATAGCTTATAACTAGTAATTTGCATTTAAAGTTCTAGGCGATCTATTGAGTATCCAGGGCATATTTTTTAAGAACTTTAACATATTTTGGGAAAATGGCGTTCAAAGCTGCGTGAACAGTGGATATTTTCTATGAATTAATTGGTTTTGGGTCTAACTTGATCACCAAGGAATAAATATCAAATTCATATCTGTAGTTTGTGAAGACAAAATGTTACAATCTTTTATAAATGATCAAATAACAATTAAAAACCAACTCAATGAAAGTTTAATTAATAAATATTTCCCCTAAAGGTTCATTATTTAATCGCCCAGTTTTGGTATAAAAACTGAGAGTAGCACTATTAAATGAACAATTATTTGAACGGATATAATATTATAACGACAAAAAGATCTAAAAACTATGGCACACAAGCTGTTCGGCACAGGCTCTGCCAAATTTCATTAAAATTGATTGACACATTTTACAGTTATTGTAGAACAAACAGACAGAAGAAATACTAAATGCTAAAGTTAGTCAGAAACACGCTACGCTTGGTAAATAAACTGTCTTATGTTACGTATATTGGTAGAGTGAATGTGGTCAGAGATACTGGCTATAAATCCAGAGGTCTAGGGTTAAATCCCCAGTGCTTACACATTTTATGTGAAGCTGTGGGTTAACTCAGCTTCGCGAGGATAAAATTAGGAGCTACTTGAATAAATAAGTAGCGGCTCCAGTCTAGAAAACTGATACAAACGGCTGAAAGGTTAAGTGTGCTGGCCATACGACACCCTCTATTCGCCGAAGTTCTAACTATCAGTCGGTGTAGCTTGCTCGTGATATGACGCCGTGGAATCTTATTTTTAGAATGATAAATATTATTGTTGTTCACCTAATAAATTATGATTAACTAACATTTACCTGTCACGGCTTCGTTCGCAATAATTGATAAAAAAACTTTTAATTTTTAACTAAACTTGAAAAAAAAAATGACAACTTAAATAATATTTATTTCTTTTACTACGAAATATTATACATAATATTATATAATATATCTTATATACGAAAAGTTTAGACACTAGTATTGTAAAATTAATGTATACGAAAAGTTTAAACATTAGTGTTGTAAAATTAATGTAAACGAAAAGTTTAAACATTAGTGTTGTAAAATTAATGTAAATTGAAAGGTTGGGAATAGTCCTATATGTTATTACAGGACATACTCTACCAACGCACAGAGTTTAATTCGAATCCGTTCAGCAGTTTTGGCGTGATTGAGTAACAAACATCTAAACATCCAAACACACAAACTTTCGCATTTATAATATTAGTAATGAACTAGCTAATATATATGTAATCTATATAATATATATTATATATAAATTATAATATAATATAGTGTTCTGAACAAACAGATAACATAAAAATTAAGTTAATTAACTGCGTTCATAATTTAAAATATGCCAAAATGTAGAGTGTACGGTACATATTGTTATATTATAACATGCTTATGCCCCGAAACGGGTGGTTCAAGGGCAAATCCCCCCTGATGTTTGGCGGGTGTACGCTTTACGATCGTTAAGGGATGGCCAGTCCTTCCCAAGGTTGAGTGCACAATTTCAAAATGTTGACAGTTTATTTCAAATTTAGTGATATGTATATTTAATGCATTAAATCGTGTAAGTGCATTCATGATACTTGATAGTAAAGCTCGGTTGAAGGCTTGTGATGTATTTTAAAGATACATTGGTTTTCTCACTACATTTCACGTTCAATATGTTTTTTAATCCTCTCCATATTTGGTAAAAAAATAATCTCTTTGAGGTGTATTGTAATGATATATTTATAAAACTAATCTGACTGCCCTATGAGAGTTACTGATAGCTTTTGGACGCTAAATTGCACCTTATTTTCGAAATGAGTCATCCAAATATGGTAATTACTTTCTTCTATTTGTATTTATGGTTCATCACAGTGTAAATTGGACAATGCATTGAAACAGTGATCACATCTTCAGAAAATCTATAACTTAGTAAAAGTAGGATGATATTCAGGAAAATATATCATTTTTACAATAAAATGGATAAGGTACTTGTTGTAGGAAAAATGTTCTTATATTCACTGGGAGTGTTGATTGAAACAGTAAAAAGGCAATCCACCCAATTTCCCGGACAGAAAGTGGTTACAGGTGAAAGGTTTTGATACACCGTATCCGTTTATTAATTAATATTCAACTGAAAACTATAATGTCCTTAAATTCATATAAACAGCTTTTATCGCGAGCATAATTAGTATGTTATTAAAAAAGTTATTATCTTTACCACATGGTGTATTAAAGAGCTAGTCCTAACTATCTTCGTCCAACATAGTTTGTGTGAGTTTAAAGGATTACCAATCTATATCTAACGAAACACATGGAGCGTGCACAAAACGAGTCGTATTAAACACTAACGCATGAAGGTTAACTATATTATACGCACACATGTATAAATAGTACATATGTATGCACATATATCTATACATAGGGGTCTATCATTGGAAACAAGATAAACAAACATATATAAGTGATTAACCTCGATAAGGGCATAAACAGAGGAAGCTGAGGAACAAGATATTGTTAAAATTGATCCAGTGAACAATTTAAAGTGAATCGATTGTTAAAAAAAACTAGTTGATAATTTGTTTATTCATTAGATATACTTATATACTCCACATTCACATGGATTTGAAATGAAATAACCACTAAGCTATTAATCAGGAAGTGAGATATTAAAATGAAACCGTCCAATGCCCATGGATTGAAGGGAGAAAAGGGGGTATACATGTTGACTATGCTCATGGGGTCAAGGGGACTTTATTTTTTAAAGGTGTTTAACGTTCACTTTCTGAAGTGACTGATTATATCAGCAAACGAGAATTTCATTGAGCGAGAGCGAAAGGGCTCACCCATTTTGCTGGAAAAGGTATTTTCACTAACCTTCTAGTTTTTTTTACATCCTACAATAGACATGAGACCAAAGGCTTTACTTCCCTCCCAATCCCCCCCCCAAGAAGTTGTGCTACGGATTTCTATCGCTCAAGAAAAATCCATCAAGCCAGCTAGAACCCACGAACATCGGCTCCTAAGGCGAGCACGTAAAGGGAAGAAGAAGCACTTTATACGATAGAGGGTGGATCGCAAGGTAAAAATAGAGGCACAGAGAAAGAGAGAGAGAGAATTGTCAGGAAAAAAAGAAACCGCCGCTTAGGAAACCAATGTAGACCAACACCAATGATTTAGGCCCGATGGAAATATAATACATTCGATGGTAGCCACGCAGTTCCCTCAGATATGATATCCAGTGCATCAATATCCTCGATAGGGATCTCAATGTGACAATTTGTCTGAGGCGATTACTCTAGGTAAGAGACCTATTATAGTTAAGTTAGTAGCTACCCGTCACGTTCCTCAGTAATTCACGGTAACAGTTTTGTGAAAAACTCTAATTGTAATTACATAATCTCTGATGTCATCACCCAGCCGGTAGTATAATGCCTTTACAGAAAAACCTTTATAAAACAGACATTTTTTTAATCAACACTTTTAATACCAGTTCAGTTTATAAGCATATAGTAGGATAGGCATGAGGAAGGAATCATTTTAGAGATAATCTATCCATATTTGCATGGAAGGAGAGTGGGGAACCGTTTGACGGGAAAAAACCCAACCCCAATGGACCTGACCCAGGCTTGAACTGCGATCTCCCCGTTATCAGAAAATCAGTCTAACATGAGAGTGACGCCTTAGACTATTCGGCCACCGAAGAAGGTTTTATTACTTAGTCTAAAAATAACAAAATAATTACACGCTATGTCACACAAACACACTATGACGAATACAATGAATCATTCTAAAGAAATAACTTATGTCTTATAGAAGCAATAATGACCACTTGATTGTAATGGGTGACTTTAACATCGCTCTATTATCTCATTCATCTGATAAGCATTGAAGGGAATACTTTTTTGCCTTATATTACCTGAATCTTTGTCAAATGCAAGCAATATACCATACTTTAAACTCTCAAACATGTCTTGATATAATAATAAATAAGAAATGTCACATATTGAATTAATCTGAATATTGTGCTCTTGATATACAGGATGGTCGGAAATGTATAGCCCAACATGCACACACAGCTTGTTTGAGCCAAAAGTAATACAAAATCCCTGTACACTTATATTCGGAAAATTAAGCTAACACCATCACAATGTGTTCAAAGTTTTAGTGTACAGCGCAGGGAGAGCAAATATGTTCAAGCATTCGTGTACAATAGGTTGCATATGAGCTATGTGCACGGCACTGCACAACTTGGAGTATGGAAGCAGAACATTCCATAATTAATAGTAAACAATATCTAGAACTGCGAATACGTTCTGAGGGTCATCATTAACGGTTCTACATTACATAAAGTGCTTGCCATTATTACATGTGCAGTGCCACGCGCCTAGCTCCTATGCAATCTGCTGTACTCGCATGCTTGAAGAGCTTTGCTATCCCGACGCTGCACCCCCAAACATTTAGCACAATTTAATGATATTAGCATAACTTTCCAGATGTAAGGGTAGAAGGATTTTGTATTAATTTTGGCTCAAACAAGCTATGTGTACAGTTTGGAATATGAGTTTCAGAACATTCTGTATACTCAAGAATTCTAGCTTAAAATATGAGCATGGATATTTATTTTGAGCGATTTTGTTTCACTTTCCTCGCAGAACCTAATGGCTAATAATTAGAACGGTGCACCACACAGATTTTCTCACTCCCTTATATATATTATTATACTTCTAGCTCATAGTACATGTGAAACTAAATAGTATACATTGCTATAGCAATGTGATTGGGAAAAATAACATCGCATTTCACTAGAGAGCATATATAAAATATACACCGTAACAGAAACATATTATTTGTTCTGTGCATTTTCAAAATCCAATTTCTCAAATGGTTATGATTATGTAATAAGGATGACAAAAAAGACGGTGTCAAAACATTTATGGATATGAAGTGTGTGGGAGAAAGACCGCAACGTAGGCCAAGAAAGAGATGGGAGGAGCAGGTAACAAAAAGTGTGCAAGCTAGAGGAGAAGAATGGAACCGATTAAAGGAGGGAGGATGTTGGAAAAATAGAGGAAGATGTAGGCATTTTACCAAACTGACCCGGCACAGGTTGTAAGCAGTAATTGATGATTTCACAAAGCTCTATTTAAATAAATCTACGGTGCACCATACATTCAATCTGGCCCCTTTGCCTAAAAATGGAAACATTTACTTAAAACTATTATTATTTGTGAAGACATAATACATATTTTAGCAGATACATTACACCAAAGAGCATTAATGAAATAAAACACACTTTTACATCCTGGGGATGTGAGAAAGAAAAACTTATATTTGTCTATATCAAAATAAAAATTGTCAAATATTTTTTCAATTAACACTTTTATACTTATTTTTTAGATTTATATAAATTTCCAAAGATGAGGTATTTCTTATCTCAAAGTTTTGGGGAGAAATGATCAAATTTGTAAATTGCCGCTTATTTAAATTATCCTCAAAAACGTTTTCTTGGGAAACTGAGATCCACCATTTTGTTTATTATGTGTGATTCTTCCAGCCTTCCATTCGATTCAAATGATTTAACTTATCTATAATAATATTTTACTTTTTTTATCCATGGCCAATATTTCTTGCATTTTCTTCTGTAAGATAGTTTTGTTGTTGATATTTATCTATGATTTTTTTGTTACTCAAAGTTTCTTTGTTTTTGATAACAAACTATGGTGCATATTAATATTTGAAATAATAAGCAAATTTAGGTTAGTATTTTATTAATATTAAGGCCCAAAATTGAGATATAATTTATAATTTTTTAATGTTTTTTAAAGTTATTGATAATATCCAACAAAAGTTATAGTTAAAGATCATATAGACTATCTTGATGTATGAAGATATAATAATATCTATATCTAGTAGTTTTATAAAGTCCAGATAAGGCACTTTCTATATAAACTGTAGTAATATTGCAATATAGGCTAATTCTGTTTCACCAAGCCTTCCCCATAATTAACGCATTAGCGTAGTCCATACATATACAGTACGTAGGCTTATAGACCAAACGGGTAGTGACAAACAATGACAAAAATAAATAGTATGGTCTTTTTCTCTCTTTAATCTTAAGTTAAAGACATTTACCATAAGCTCTAAAGTTTGTGGAACGAAATAATTTACATTGTTGCATAAACATCTCTTCAATGATCAAAATTGGAATAATATAAACCGTTATAGAAACATTAAGAAATGCAGAGCTCCGAAGAACATAAAACTCAATCTCATGTTTCTATGTACCTACTCCATAAAAAATATATATCATTGCTTATAGCTCAGAAACTATTGGTTTTATAAAAATATAATACTAATAAAAATATTTTTAATGTCAACAGCAGTAACTTACAACCTACCAATGATAAGTTATTTCGTATCTCAAATAGTTGCGGAAATATGAGAAAATTGGAAACCTTTCTTATTTAAAGTGCCCTCAAAGTCATTTTTGTGGGAAAATAAAATTTTCTATTTTATTTTAGCGTTAAACAAAGCTTAGATACAAAATTTATCATAAATAGTTGAAGTGTATTTTGAGAATATCTAATTTATGTGTTTTTGCCCTTAAACAAACTTCCTTTTAATTTTAGAGTTAGATATATAATTCCAAAAAACCCTCGGGGAGGACTTTATGAACAGTCTGCATATCAAATTTTAATCCAATATATATAAACAGGAAAAGCGACAAAGAGATGACATCTTGAAAACCACTTTTTGTTTTCAGGTAGTCAGGATACGTGAACATTTATCAAAATATTGAGTTAAATTTTTTTGATAATCACAATACTCCGCTCTCCGATGAGTCAAGAGAAAGTAAAGACGGGGGTGTGAATAATCTCTGTATATATCTGTTTAGGTTCCTCCTTTTGACGACGCTAATAAGTACGATGTTCAGAAGAAAAGTTGCCGTCAAAGAGCAGCAGATGTTTGGGTTCGGAGAGGAGGAGGTAAAACCCGAGCCTTACCATCCCTTCACGGAGGAGGCTCAGGTGTTGTTGAAGAAGCGCCAGTACAACACCGCCCTCAAGTACCTGGATATCTCTCTTGACTTCACTCCAGACAATCCCCTCACTCTGGCAAACAAGAGTGGGTCAGTGGAATTCAAATAGAACTTTGACTTAATATAGTATATCTTATACTTTGAAATACTTTGGGAGGAAATGGAAATACATGTTAAACTACATTTGAGGACATTTTAAGAGACTGTACGAGTATAGTTTCCCAACTTGGTGGGCACATGGTCTAATCATTAATAGTGTTTAGTTTGGTTTGTAAGTTGAGTGTACTAAAAGCTCTCACTCTCCTACTATGCAAATGTGGGTAACAGTAAATTTCCTTCAGAGAGTACCTTCCTCAATCTTAGCCTAGTGTAATTACACATAGAGCTTGGATTTAGTCTTACCTTACTAAGCTAATAGTTATTCATAATTATATTCTGATTATTACTTAATTACCTTCATGACCATCAGAACTTGAGTTCTCCATTCAACCCAAACATCTGAAACCTCCATTGAATACCTAGCATGACACCCAAATTACATCAAGTTCATCTACCCACTATCCTTCCACTGGCCTACCAAGTTGTCTTGTATCGTCAGGTTTCCCAACTAAAATTTTGAGCACACGTCTGTTGTAATCACCCATACGTGCCATGTGTTCACCCCACCTCAACCAGCGCACCTTGATCAACCTAGGTATATTTGGTGATGATCCCTACGTAACTTTCTCCATTCTCTAGTTTGTTCATCTCTCTTAGGCCCAAATACTTTTTTAACTACTTTGTTCTCAAAAACTCTCAATTTAATATCTTGGAACATCTGTAAAATACATCGTATAAGATTAAAGTTTTGCAATTTTTCAGTTTAATATTTTGATTCATGATACCGGACGACATCAGCTTACAAACTAAATAAAAAAAAGCATTCCCTACATACATTCTGTTTTTGATCTCCTCTTTAATTTCATTCCTATGTGTTTGCACTGTTCTCATGTATTTGAATTTGTCATATTCTCAAATAGTAATATTGTTTATCTCTGTGTCACCGTTGCATTGGGTACCGGATATAGATACACAGTCAGGTATGGTATAATTTTGGTAAAAATAACAGTAGAAGTTAGCTACTAAAATTACTAAAACGATTTTAGTATATTCACACATCAAGACATGTTATCTGCAGCTCTCACATTTGATAGAACTTATATAAATAAGAGCTATGCATCACTTTGCCCCCATACAAGTAAGATTAATGTTAATCCTTCACATTACGGAGGATAACTTTCACTATAAGGTTAACAAATGGCCATTTTTAATTTTGGTGGCCATTTTGAACTTCCAGACAGGCTAATGCAGATTCAAACATGTTCCAGATCCATGCATCTTCGTGTGTTTTCTTGCAGGTTACAACTAGTTTCGACATGTTCTGACATGTTACGACTAGTTCCAACATATTGGAACATTTAAGAACATTTTAAAATCTTTTGGAACATGTTGGAACGTTATAAATCGTGTTGGAACATGTCGGAATATCCACAAGCCTGCATGAAGCCAGACCATGTCGTATAATGTCTGAGCCTGTCCGTAAATATTTCAAAATAGCCTTCAAAATTAAAAAAGGTTGCCTATTAAACTTCTAGGTAATATGATCCTCCACAAGGTTCTCCTTCGAAGTGAGGAGGATAAATGTTAATCTAATTGCAGGGAAATGATGCAGAATTCTCATTTCCCTTTCTACACATGTGGGACTACTTTATTTTATCCATATTTGATTTAAGAGCTACAGGATTCTTACGATATTTTTAATTAAAAGTTTGGCATTCCTTTTACCTAGCACCTCTTTGCTACCCAGAAAATCTACATTATCTTCATAAGTCAACAATTGATTCGTGACAGTTAATGTCAGCCTCAGTGATCTCTTTCAAGGACCTTACTGCATATTCAAGTGCAGAGTTAATTAGAAGAAGGGATAAAGAATCTCCTTAGTGGAAACCATTGAGAACTACAGATGTATTTGCTACTCTATTTAACACACGCACGCTTGCCCTAGTTTCTCTTCAAACACATTAGAATAAGCCTAACCAATCGGTTGGGTATTTCAAAATTAACTAAAATGCAGAACAATTGTGACTTCTTGGAATAATTATACAGGATGTTTTTTTAACTCTCTGACCAAACTTAAGCCACAACATCTATGAGCAGAAGGAAAGAGAAAATTATAATCAAAAATGTTTGGAAAATACATCTTGTATTACAACAACAAACCCAGGATTACACAGTTGTACAACAGGTGGACACATTACATCAGGCATTCAAAACACCTTCCTTGACCTTGTAACAACAGTATCCGTCGGTTGAATTTGGCTCGGGCTCACCTTTAAGCACCGTTACTCGTGGTCGGGAACGTCTGCCCGCCTAATATTATGCAACTTGCTATACACGCACGTAACTGCAGGTGCGTATTCACGGCGTTGTGGCTAACTTTCACTTTCATTCAGTTGTGCAAGATGACTTCTTCAGACATTTTTATACTAGGTTTTTCTGATTCTTTCTGCTCACAGATGCTGTGGTTTAAGTTTGATTGGATAATTTAGAAACACCCTGTATGTATTTTTTAAAAGTTTAAACAACTAAGGTACACTTCCAAAGTATTTGATTAATTAAGGTTGACCTGTTACTTCTTCTAAATCCGCACTGTTGATCGTCCATTTCTTCCATCTGCATATGGATTATATACTTTTTTGCGTTCATTAAGTAGTTTCCTAGCCTCTTTTCAGATCAACTGGACTGCATTTCTCTATAAAGCCTAAACTATATTTTATTTAATAATACCCGCACCAGTAAATATTCACACAAAGGCATTAGTTTAATTGTATGTAGTTTTCCGGTGGCCCAGGCATTAGTCTAAGCTGGTTGCACCAATAGTTATTTTATTCAATGACTTTCACTATCCGTCTGGACAAATACGCATACATTTGATAACTACTGGGGTACTTCAAGGGTTACAGCTGATTAGATATCATGAACTCTATAATTTGTTGGAAGCATTTAAATACCCGCGTAGTTTATATATATGTCTATAGTGGTGATTGCCAACCAGGATTTCATCATTCCGTGTCTTGGAAAATGTGGAAATATGTTAAGATAGATTTTGTGTTCAAAGAAGATGAAGATGAGAATGCCTGTAATAAGGTTAAAGGTGAGGCGAATATGAATATTGACAGGTCAAGTTCAGTTACCGAAGGACATTAATTAATAATTCGAAATTAGTGATAAATATTCTTGAAATATTGTATTCAAAAGTATAAGCTAGTTATTATCGACCAACCCTACAAAACACTCGCAGTCAAAGAGTTGGAGAAGAACTAGTCACTCCAACTTATCTTCCATTATTTATATTCATTATTCCATTACTAACCAAAGTGTGCAATAAATTAACCCTAAATATTAAATCTGTGGTAATTTAATTCAAGTTATCTTTAAATTAAATGAAACTCAGTCTAATCTTTGTTAGGGAACGTGAAACTACCCGGAGCTTGAACACAATACACTTAAATATTGAGATCTAGTGTTGATATATAAACTGACGCTCGTTAATACAGGGATATTGAGTCATATACTAACCTGGTCAGGACCCGAACCAAGGACCTCGGGACGTATACGACTGCGTACTGTTAGAAACTGTGTAATCTAATGAAACAGGTTTAATAAGTGGAATGTTTCGATAGTCAATCAATCATCTTACCTTGTGATAAACTGGCAGAAAATATTTTGAGGAGTAGCTTTACCCTACATTTTTCACAAGTGGACTTAATTGACAGCGAGTAAAAGCTACAAGATCTATTTTTACCCACTCATACGTCAATTCATAGGATTTGAATCTCTATCTTTTGATATACTTGTATATTATCAATCCTTCTTTAATAACACTAGTAAGTTAGTAAAATTATATCAATTTTGAACTCAAAAAGTATGTTTGTGTTTTCTAAAAGTTGCGCTAAATGTCCATTAGTAGGAAAACAAAAGTATATTTTCAGTGCTCTCAGTTGGGGTATAAAACCCAGGTCCACGAGTCTGAGCTAAGGTAGAGTGGAAGGAGACATAATAAAATACGTTTCTGTTGTTTTTATAGCAAACAATTTCTTTCGCCAAAATAAATCAAATTTTACTCCAGTAGAAACGTAGAGTTCAATGGTCTGTATAAAGTTATTTCGACAGTAATTATTAAATATCTGTCATGAGCGTATTATCATTTGATAGTAAACTTTTTAGATTAAGAGAAAAATTATCATTAAATAATAGAACATTCTAGTATATTCAAGAAATGTTGAGATTAACATGTGAAGTTTTTTTAAATACAGCGTCTGGCGACCCATCGGGCTGTACGCTTTTGTACTAATTACGCTAGTTGTTTTAGGGATAAGGGACATATTTAGAATAATTGTACCAGCATTTGTGTGGAGGGGTATTGGAAAACTATTTTAGTAACACCACAATCAGTACATCCAACCGAGATTCGAACCTCTATTGCCTCGTCATCGACAGTCTAGTCTAACACTAGATTAGCGCGATAAACCATGCGGCCACCGAACAGAGCGTGTGAAGGAAATTAAACTTAATGTTTCTACTGAAGCAATATTTTATTTGTTTTTAGTTGTTTTTTTGCTATAAGCAATGCAAAAATAATAGCCTTAACTCGGCATCCCTCCAAGCCACCTTAAGAACTAACTCTGGCGGAGTATGTTGTAGCTGCCTTATAAACATGTTCGAGCCGGAGGATGCTATGCCCAGTGCTGCTCGCTCTCTGGTGGAATACAAGAGGTACGTCGAGGAAGAGTTGGACGGCCGACAAGAGACGGTCTACGCCCTGGGATTGCTCAAGAAGGCCGAGAGTCTCTACCACCAAACAGAGTTCGAGCAGGCCTTGGTCTTCTTTCACAGGGGAGCAAAGCTGCGGCCAAACATGGAACTATTTCACAAGGGGATCAAGAAAGCCAAGAAAGCTATCCTGAATGCGATCGGTAAGAGATAAAACACACATCGGGACTGGCAGAGCTTGGTGCGTCACGTGTTTGATTGTTGTCGGGGATTGGAATGTTCAGGTTTGAATCCCGGTTGTGTGTACGGAGATTGTTTTAAATAGATGGTTTCTTACCCTACCATCACACAAATGAGGTTAAGTTTCTTCAAAACTGTACTTAATTCATACACAAGACGTTAGCGAATGGTCTAAGGCGTCACTCTCGCAATAGAATGGACTACCAATTACTGGGAGATCCTAGTTTGAATATTGGTAGGGTGTAATGAGGTGGACTGGATAGAACTAGCTCAAGGTAGGAATAATGTGTAATTAGGTGGACTGGATAGAAATACCTCAAAGTAGGGATAGGGTGTAATGAGGTGGACTGGATAAAACTAGCTAAAGGTAGGGATAGGGTGTAATGAGGGGGACTGGATAGAAGTATCTCAAGATAGGGATACGGTGTAATGAGGAGACTGGATATAACTGGTTAAAAGTAGGGATAATGTGTAATTAGGTGGACTGGATAAGACTAGTTAAAAGTAGGGATAATGTGTAATTAGGTGGACTGGATAAAACTAGTTAAAAGTAGGGATAATGTGTAATTAGGTGGACTGGATCAATCTAGCTCAAGGTAAGGATAAGGTGTAAATAGATGGACTGGATAGAACTAGCTCAAGGTAGGGATAAGGTGTAAATAGATGGACTGGATAGAACTAGCACAAGGTAGGGATAAGGTGTAAATAGATGGACTGGATAGAGCTAGCTCAAGTACGTTATTGTGGCAGTGTTTACTCTTAACTTAGAATATGTTAATATTGAACAACTGACCCTTTAACTAGATACTTATTCTTTGACTACTGAGTTACAAAATTAATTAATCGATGAAATATAGATACTCATGAGAATGTGCAGTTATGGTTTATTTAGGAATAAGATAATGTAAATATTTACCTTAAGTACACAGCCTTTATTATTTTACAAACCTTTATTTCTATACATCTATTTGTACTTATATAACTGTTAATGTCTTTAAAAAAGATTGGGAAGAGCTAAAATTGTGTTTATGTTGTGTAAACTCTTAGCCATGCAAGTTTCAAATATGTCACATATATTTGGATTGCCTATTTAATCATGCCACGGAACAACGCATTATTTAATATATAATTTTAGTTTCCTAAATTATAAGATATTCTAGTGGTACAAAAATACTATACACAATGTAATTCAAGTTCCACTCTGTAGCTTAGCATTATATAGAAATTATTGTCCGTAATACATTCTACCATTATTAAATTGACAATCTTTTCATATTCAAATTATTAATCTCTAGAATTCTAAGCTATTTGTTTAGGATTATTAAGCTAATACCATTTAAAACTATTTTTATATAAAAATAATTAAGTTGTGATTATTATATTTACAGTGGTTTTGGCGTAAAGTGATTACCTCAGGAACCGATGTTTGTGGGTTCAAACTCAGCTGTGGTCGATGTATTTTTCTTGAACGATAAAAATCCGTAGCACAACTTTCTTCAGAGGAGAAATAAAACCATCGGTCTCATGTCAGTTGTGAAATGTAAAAAAAAAAACCTGAAAGATACGTGAACATAGATTTCTCAGCTAAATTGGTCGGACCTTTCGCGCTTGCTCATATACATTCTCTTGTATAATAGGTCGGTTCAGAAAGTGCACGCTAATTAAAAGTAATTTAATCATATTATATTAATTTAATTGTTATTTACTCTAGAAAATACAGCAGATATGGATTAAAGTGAGATTGGGGAACCACTTAGAAAGAAACAGCCTCTTTACACCGATCCAGGATTCAAACTCAGATCTCCCTGACACTGGTGAAACCAAGACCAGACAGATACTTCTACTTTCATGGCTCACTGTAACGAGTATAATATTATCAAACACGTTAGTATGAATAATCATCATCATAATCAACTGTTTCCAGTCTGTGTCAGGGTTAGTTTGATAAAATGCCGCCACCTTCCTCTATTCTTCCACCCGTCTTCTTCCTTTAATTGCGTTCATTCTTATCCTCTCACTTGCACACTGACTACTACCAACGACACGCAACAAAGGAGCCCACCTAGTGAGTTTCACTTCACCTCTCCTAGTTAACCCTGATCTCACCCCCAAGGCGTGTACCCCGATATCTGAGTAAACTGGTGTAGGGTGAGTTGAAATCAGGTTAGTGACCGGAGACTGGTCAAAAAGTTTGGAGCAGGGAGTGAGAGGGTTGGTGATCATGAGCTAGGTCATCATCAGCATTCATCACCCATAGCCTCAGTTAGGGAAGGTCTACCTGAGGACCTTTGAGTGTTAGCCCTGATACTCAGGTGTGTTGTACCCCGTTCTCTTGTTACCACTAGGTACATTTCCCCGATACCCCAAATTACCGATGCGTCACTGCTAAACACGTTCTAATTCCTATTTTACGTGACTGGGTAACGTTTCGCTCTGGAAATCAAAACAAAAGAAAGCAAACTTCGTCATAATTCACCATGCTTTATTTTAACTTAAAGTGGGCAGTTACACTCAAATCCACGTATCAGTCACACTCTCTTAACACGTTACACAGTACAATCTTTGCCACGTCTCTCATCGTCCGTTGCGTACTTCAACCCCGACTTAAATGTCTTGCTCTCTCGCGTCTGAACTCTCCTCAGACAGAGTGCCGTGCCGTCTAGCGGCACACCTTCCAATCAAACCTCACGGTGTGAAGCAGACGGCACAGGTGTAGGTCACGACAAGCTTAGTAAGCCTGTGTCCGAAACAAACCAAAGTACTATAGGAAACAAAGTGCTCGTTACATATATATATATATATATATATATATATAGGCTATATATATATATATCGTATTCTAGTTTTATGTCAAAGAAGATGGCCTCCTGTTTTTCAGGTGAAAACAGCCAGACTCATTTCGAAGATATTATAGGTCTTCTACCAAAGATCTGCACGGTGTCAGAAATTATTTCAAACCGTCAGGGGTTTCCAAAATTCCAACCTTGCACAGCATTATCCCCTTTGCGTAGAGATGAAATTATCAAGGAAGTACTGGGGCCTTTGAGGAAAGACGCCAAGTTCGTAAATAACATCAAAAAGGATCATAAGCATATAAAGGCCTTGGATGACGAGCTCCAACTTAAAACCAAGGCGGGAGAAATACACCAGTTCCTGAATAGTCGCCAGGTTTGGAACTATAGCTGTCTACAGTGCGGGGGCCTCGTATATATACCCAGTTATTTTTCATTTTAGAATTGTTTCTTACTACCTGTTCTGATTATATGCAAGTATACTAATTAAGCTAATGAGTTTGGGATGAGAAAGTTTGAATATAGATGAAATGTATCCTCATTTGGGATGATAATGATGGTAATTCCATTTAGGAAATAAACACCCTTGGTACACCAAACCGGGGTTAGAATTTTGATTTCCCCGTCATCGGTAGTCTAGTTTATTGCGAGAGTGACGCCTTATATTATGCAGTAAGTGAAGCAGGTCCATGTATTCAAATCATTACAAGCATTCAAATTAAACAAAATTCTGTTCGACTACTATAAGTAATAATTTAATTTTCAAAATTGGGCTCCAAAGATTTTAGAGACATCTAATTTTCAAAACTTTTATTGGAGAGGGGAGAGTTTGGTGGGGGTGGAAAGAAAGTCCACAAAAAAACTTTATTTTTCTCCTTGACCTTCCCTACACAAATAATCCTCCACCGCCACTGGATTGGTAGCTGTAGATAATATACACAATAAAAAAATAGAATTATTCTTTCAGTATTGTGGGGTTTGTGGGCACCCAGGGATTTAGTGGTCATGTCCCGTCAATAATTGTATCTTTTGCAAGGAATTTAACTTGCATTGTCTACGCAAATATAATGGATATACGGGGCATAATTAGCAACAATGTGCAAGCAGTAGTGGTGGACACAATCGAGTAATTCTAAGAATCGAGTAATTTTTAGCGAAACATCTACTCTAATCCTTTCGTGGCAATTGGTTGGACAACATTACTCGGGGTCTTGAAATGGGATTTGATACTATTAACATGCCAATAATCTTTTCCTGTAGGAGGCAATCGACACTGGTAGTGACCTCCACCCCCTTATTTTCAGGTTTCACGTTGTATGTACAGTCAAGATGAAAGTATGCGTTTTTAGATGTGTCTCACAAATAAATATGGTGTTGTGCTCTTTTTAATCAAATAAACTTTTCCTTATACATTCATGTTAAAGAAATTGTTAATAATTGTACCTTTTTAAAAGTGTAAACAGTTTTTTTTCTATTTCTTAGCCTACTATAATTAGTTTCAATTGATAGATAATCATATTGTACTATGGATAAATTATAATCAATAAAATAAATAAGAAATACAGTAACTACTCCTAAAATAAGTTCACTAGGTATAACACATTCACTACATATGCGATTGTGGAAATAAAACTGCCAAGGTGCCGAGTAAAAAAATCGAGGAAATTTCATCGAGTACTTTTAAAAATAATCGGAAATGTGATACGCTTAGTTAACATGCTTTTCGATTGTGAACCTTACATCTGCGAGTATTTTGTATTGAAAATGCATGTACAACATTTAAAACATTAAAGGTCATTTTTGCGTAGCAGCAGAAACTGTTGGTGAAAAATGAGCTCTAAGGGAATATGCCTTTTAAATGTAAATAGCATCGTAAGCAGTCCAGCCAATAAGGGCGATTTTAACTTAGCTGATAAGTAAAGAGAAAAGAATAACAAGGTCCTAGTAAAGTTACTCGAATAATCCCGTAACAATCGAGTACTCCCGATTACACAACACAATTGAGTTACTCGATTATTTTTAATCGATTGTGCCCATCACTATTACACAAGCAAAGGCGTCAGTCTCGGATATTCTAGTTTAACTGCCACAAGGAGGTAAAGAATAATTTTAAATTTCATTATAGGGACAGTTCAAACGAGTAACTAAAGATTGTGAGGAATAACACTTCTATTGACGATTGCTAGGAAAATTATAGATTTACAAATTGTTAGAATGAAATAAATACAGAAAAGTAAGTGTTTCCACTCGCCCGGTAATAATAGAACACGATCAAATGTTCGCAGGAGTTCTGGTGCAAGCAGAATCCGCTCTACACTCGCTTTAGGGCCAAGTCGGAGAAAGATGCCAAGATGGCCGCTGAGGAAGCCACCCTGCGTAAGATCCGCCAGGAAGAGTTTGAGCTCAAGAAAGAGGATTGTATGAGACATGTGGCGGAATGGAAGGAGATGATAGAGGCGGCTCTCGAAGAGAACGACTGGGATTCAGTGATCGAGCTGAACCTCGAGCTAGAGGAGTACATCAAATCCAAGAGTGAAGAGTTCCTGGTAGACAAGTGGGCCCAACTCATCATGGTGTATTCCTGGATGGTTCAAGCCGAGACCGCCAGGGTCAGGTGTGTTACAGAATAAACAGAGCAATGTGTGTTACATGGTGCAAACAAGTGCGAATACGTCTTATAGTCCTTTCATTTGACGCTAACTCTCATGCAGCTGTTACTGTGAATTCACACGTTCACAGAAAAACTAGCGCAGAACCGAAACGTAGTCACGTGATGAGCTCTAAGCCAATCATAAATTCTCTGCCTCATCGGCGTGAGCTGTTCTGCTAAGGTTCTACTAATCTCTACTTTGTCCTCTCTGACCGAGATGCTCGGCACTGTATAACCAATCAGATCCATCTCAAATCAGTACGCATGCGCTGTTAAGCCAGAAGCAAGCAGACAGCTTCGTTAGCAGTTGTGAGGACATTTGAAATAACCTGTCAATGTAAAGCATGTGTATCGAAGTATTGGATTGTGCCACGACACAGCGCTTTGATTTGAAAAATCTGCCTTAAGTTAACGTTGCGATGCATCATGGGTCTACAGACAATATATGAGTTGCTGCGCCCCTCAAGTATATTCTGCTTTCTATTTTCGGTGGACGTGCGAATCAAACTTTACATGGGAATGTCTGGTTTGACTGATTCTGCCTGCTATCTGGCCACTCCTAAATTAGTTTGCTAGCCTTGCACCTCGTTTTTAGTGTAGGGTGCTAGCCCCCTTCAGCAGGTAGTCATGGGTACCACCCTCTGTCATTCCCCCCCTTCTGAGTCCAATATTAATGTTAGTGTTCCAGTCCAATTGTTTGTTTGTTTTGACTATCTTCATTCCTACCTGTCTGTTGTCTCAAGTTCGACTTCAGTTGGCCTCGCCCTGGTTCCAGTGATATGACCGGAGCTTTCAATAGGTGACCTCACGGGCGTGACTCTAGCTTTTTCTATCACCTGAGTGGCTTGACGTGTGTTAACTTTTAACGGTCCATTACTAAGCTTATTTATTCGGTCTATAAACATACTGTGAGAATTTACCAAACCTTGGTAGCTGGTCTCCACCCATGTTTTCAAGATCATTAGATCTTGGTTTGATTGTTTTTCTGTCTTTATTATGGTGTCTTGTTTGTCCATTAGTTCACATGATTTAAGGCTTTGTCGGTTCTGTACTTACTTAAGATATCCGCAATTAATCTTAAAATATTGCACCTTCTCCTTCTACCAGTCATAGCAGAGCTGTTCTATTTAAGACCTCGTCTTCCCTAAATAGTCTCGAATCTTAAATTTGTTTCATCATGTATGTATACTAATTTCCTCAGTTTGTGTAACTATATTTTCCTTCACAAGAGTATTTTGTTGTTCCATGCGTTTCTGATGGTTATTTTACATATCCATTAACGCCCTGTCAAGTACGGACCGGGTTGACAACATGTCACATCCGTCAACACCTTGATCGACCGTCAGTGCTCGTCACACTTCTTCCCTTTGCATACAAGACAACAGTGGGCGTCGCGACGCCAAACTCAGCTGATATCCTCGGGTTGTATTACATCATAGGGAAATACTCCTTTACTTCAGTAATTACCACCAGTTTCTAGTCGTAATAAGTTGATTGGTAGTCAGAAGGCATCTTGTTGGTTCCAAGTTTTGACCATCGTGTCTATTGTAAATTGTCTATCTCTATTCTCTCCACGTGATTAAAATTATAACTAGGACAGGTTGTATCGACAGCAAACTTAATCACAAAACATATGAGGGGTACGAGGGGGGAGAAGGCCACATGGCACACATTTTCTAGGAAAACAACTTTTATATTTCAATCCTCATATGGAGACCATCAAAGAGATTTTTTAAATTAAATTAAATATTTCAAGATACCTCTTTTAACCAAAATCTAAATTATAAAGGTCTCAGGATTGTCTAACAAATGGCAGCACTAACTCTATTTAAATATTACTGAGACCTGTTTTAACCAAAATCTAAATTAGAAAGGTCTCATGATTGTCTAATAGATGGAAGCACTAGTTCAATTTAAATATGACAGAGACCCCTTTTAACCATAATCTAAATTAGAAAGGTCTCATGATTGTCTAACAAATGGCAGCACTAACTCTATTTAAATATGACTGAGACCTCTTTTAACCAAAATCTAAATTATAAAGGTCTCTTGATTGTCTAACAAATGGAAGCACTAATTCTATTTAAATATGACTGAGACCTCTTTTAACCAAAATCTAAATTATAAAGGTCTCAGGATTGTCTAACAAATGGCAGCACTAACTCTATTTAAATATTACTGAGACCTGTTTTAACCAAAATCTAAATTAGAAAGGTCTCATGATTGTCTAATAGATGGAAGCACTAGTTCAATTTAAATATGACAGAGACCCCTTTTAACCATAATCTAAATTAGAAAGGTCTCATGATTGTCTAACAAATGGCAGCACTAACTCTATTTAAATATGACTGAGACCTCTTTTAACCAAAATCTAAATTATAAAGGTCTCTTGATTGTCTAACAAATGGAAGCACTAATTCTATTTAAATATGACTGAGACCTCTTTTAACCAAAATCTAAATTATAAAAGTCTCATGATTGTCTAACAAATGGCAGCACTAACTCAACTTGAGCTAAAATTGGACATTCCCCCCTTTCCCCTTGTACCCTAAATATGATCTCCACCTACTTTTACCAGGTCTCTGTATTCTGAAAATAATAAAACTAATAATTCCAAAAAATCAGCCACTCAGCCCCAGTATTGAAATACTTCAATTATTAATTCAGCACTGTGCGCTGTCCAGGAAATGTTCAATAGTTGCTGCCAACATCTTAAGAGTCGTTTCTTCCCTCGTAGCTCCGTCAATGGTTGCTGCCCTCATAGCTCTTTCTATAGCTATTTCACTCAAATAGCTTCTTTATTTAATCTTTGTTAAATGTCAGTTATTTCACCGTAATTATTTTATTTTGTATTTTATTATGTAGCATGATAGGTCACGAGGCACCAAATTTTGCCACGCTCATATTTTCTCTCATATTATAACTGGCCTTTTAAAGAATGATCACTTAGGGTACACATTAATTCAACAAATTTACATTGTATTTGTTTTTAAATTCATATTTAATATACTGTAAACGGTTGTTTGGTTTCACCCATTTACATAATAACACACATAGTACATTACACATAAGTGAGCTTGAGCCTTAATCCTAACAAAGAGAATATATTTGAGAGTAGAGTGTTTTCATTTGAAACAAGAGTGGCCGTTCTATTCGGACAACCCCTCTTATCACCTCAGTTGGACTATAGACCTACTGTTTCAATATTGTTGGACATCATCTTAAAGATCATTTCATTCCCACCCTTCTTTATCTTGTTTGAATTTGCCCCAATGTGAAACTGACAAATTCAAACTGTGAAGGATGCACTCGAAGCTTCTTTCTTTCTCTTTCCTGTCGGTTGGGTTTGATGACGCGGTGTAGTGAACTTAGTGACCTCCCCTTCTCCCCCACCCCCAACACACAGAAAGAAAGAAAACAAACATCAACTGTCTGCCACTTCCCCAATATTGACATAAATTACCGATGAATTGTATACCTCGTAATGACATGTCACTTATAGTAATTAAGTCATTTTTTTAATATAGATTTGTGTAATATGCAGTACAAGATACAATTTTAAATTTATTTTAGTACATTTTAATTCTACATTAGTTAATTAGAAAAACATGATAGTTCGAATCCAATATGATTCTCCAAGAAATTTATATTTAAATTAATGATAAATAAATGGTATGGAACTTAGAACGGACTTTCTCACTCTATTGTTTAAAACTGGAGATATTTACTCTAAACTTGTAATATATGTGACACAAAATAATATACAATAGCAAACCCGAGCACAATTGAGATATACTTACGTAAAAAAATTCGGCAACCAGTTTTCTAATTTTTAATTTTTATTTTTAAAGAATTAAAGTCCACTCTAGTATATTTGGACCCATACAAAATATCGATATTGGGTTCACAAGGGTCAGAACTTCGTATTAAAATTTCGACTTCCTGTTAGAATTTTCGCAATTTTATTAGAAATTAAATTCCTCATTTATAAATTTAGACCAATAAAAAGCATATATATTGACTATTGAGTCTAAAATGATAGAGATATATCATTGCTGTACAAGTATTTACCCTAAGAAGCTAAAGGAAAAAGAACATACATTTTTTGAGAGAATAACGAATATTTACTTACTCTATGGAATTAGAGAATTATTGCGTTAAAATTAAAGTAGTATCTCTCTACAACTAAATCTCACAAAACGGTATTAATATATGTACCAATATCTAAGAAACTATTGGTTTTATAATGATATATTAAAAAAAAAAATTTTTTTATTAGTACTACAATTTTGAAATGATGAGCTATTTAGAATCTCAAATAGTTGCGGAGATAAAGAAATGTACACTTCTTTAAAGTACCCTGAAATTCATTTAGATGGGAAAATGAAAATATTCATTTTGTTTATAATTTTAATCAACTCCTAAATAAGAATTTTAATCAAAATCATTGTAAGCCTATTTTGAGAAAATCAATTTTTAATATTTCTACCCTTTACTAAACTACTTTTAATTTTAGAGCTAAGCAGACACACAGATAGATGGAATTGCAAAAACAACTTTTAGTGTTCGGTGGGTTATGAAACGTCGACATTCATCAACATCTCGGGTTAGATTTTTTGACGGTAATAATACTTAACCTCCAAGTAGTGTTCCAAAAGTTAAAAAAATATATATATTTGCGTATGGATTGAAAATTATTAGGTTTGTATGAATAGATTCAAATAAAATAATTTTATTATAAATAGGCCTAGATCTACATATTTTAACGAGTTACAAGTTCAAGCTAATTCAATTGGAGCAACACTCACCAAACCCTCCCGATGAACTCCAGCACTAGAGCACGTGGACCGACCTCCGCTATCTGACACTACTCAACTGACTAAGTGGAGCTTTCGTCCGACTGACTGATCGGGAATCAATCCACGCTCAGCCAGAAACAAAAGAATGAGGTTCTGCGTGGCCACGTCGAGTTGCAAGTTCCACCACTAGATCCTTCTAGATCGTTCTACGAGTTACCAGTTCCTTCCTTTCTTGTTGTGTTTATGTTCTTTACTCCTACCTCCTTATTCCCTTGCCTCATCTCCCTGTGAATACAATTATGGGTATATATTGGAACGTTTGTTTTCAATGGTCACTCATTGTACCACCAACTGACCAAGGTGAGGGCGGCGACTTAAGGCCGGGATCTATTATTTAGTAACCAAAATTAATTTTCAGCGTAATGGGGGGTTATCTTGTCAAAATTATGGTTTTGTATTAATTTTTTTTTATAAACATTAACTTTGTAATGTTTTTGCTTTTTTACGCGGTTCATTGCAAATGCGGTCGCCTTTCTGACTCCTTATATAAGATTAAATTCTATAATTCCTTACAATAATACTTTATTTGATACATATATATTCAGGCCACTCTATGGCAAACCTTGAGTCTAGGGTTTACCACCCGTCCCTTCTTTGGTATCGTTAACTTATTGTATTGTATGTGGGATTATTTAGTTAATTTTCCTAATGTTGTGCACAGGGCACTTATATCTTAGTCTTCGGACTTGGTCCAAAGATAGGTTATTTTTTATTGTTGCCGGTCAACACTATGTTTATTTCATTTGCTTTAAGGCGCATACATATTTAACTTCGAGTTAATAGTTATAATGTTAATATGTTTGTTAAGAGTTATAATGAAGTTTTGGCATTTCGCACTTAATGCGCTTGGCCCTTAAACTTGAGCTTCTATGCGAAGGATATATATATATACCAAGATGTATAATTATGTTAATTGATTTCACTCTAAATGCGCGGGATATACAAAGTTAGAACCATAGACTTCCATGCTGACGCTTATATTTGTACCTTGGGATTTATGATGGTATTCATCACGTTCCTATGTTGAACGCGCTTGTTGTACTGACAACCAGCTTGATTACTAAATATATTTCTCAATTGTATATGTATTGCCAAGTCGATAACATCCTTTCTCTAAATTGAGTTATTTCAATATCTGGGGTGATAAGCGCTCCACGCGGTTCCATTGTATTTATTATCTCATTATGCATCTTAAATTTTGGTTGTTCTTAATAAAAAAAAACCATTGTTATTCTCAAGTAAACTTCTTGACTGATTTTGCCGCCACGCTTCCTTATATTTAAACAAGAGGTTTACAATATTTGTAATAATAATTAATTTCATATCTCAAAGAGTTACGAGGATATGATAAGAAAAATAGAATTTAGGCATTAGTACGAAACCCCTAAAGTCATTTTGACGAAAAATTTAGAGTAGCGATTTTGTCTGTAATATTGATCAATGCATTTAAATGAAATTTAATCAAAATCATTGGAGCCGATTTTGATAAAATCGATTTGTTCTCTTTTCGCCCTTAAGTAACCTACCCTTAATTTTAGGGTTAGATAACCAATTGAAAAAACGCCTCGGGGCAACCATATGAAAACTCTAGATACCAAGTCTTAGCCCGATCGGTAAAATAGTTTAGGCTCTAGTCCAAGGTACAGATGGACAGAGAGACAGCATTGCAAAAAAACACTTTTTCGGATTCGGGTGGGGGCCACGAAACGTCCATATTAATCAAAATCTTGAGTCCTAATTTTTGACGATTACAATACTTTCTCTACTACATGTAAAGTAGTGAGAGAGTAAAAATAAGATATAGTTAGAATTTTAGAAGGTATTATTTGGATAGTTCGAAGCCTACTCATTGTTAAATTTTTAGATATTTTTCTCATTTCAATCTTAACTTAATGATAATTACTAAACGACTCCATATGCCGAGAAAGTCAAATAAAGTTGGACCTAGCCTAATGAGATATAATAAACGAGAAAGTGGAGAGTTATGCACAGACGGCGAGCGGGTTGCCTAATACAGTGGATGTTTTTGCTCGGCTTTCTTCCATTCTGATGGAGTCTTGCCTATTTCGTATGCTAGTTTTTCCAAGTTTCTACATTTTGTGTTTGAATTGTTCTTGTATTTTTATGTTGTATTCATTGTGTACGTGTGTTTTATATATCATATATAAAATGTGTGTCCTTTTATGTTACACATTTTGCCTATATATTAATGAAAATGGCTAATTCTTATTTAGAATATTTCAAATTTCTTTAGATATCCCTCGGACCTTGAATTATTTCTACTGTATATAATCACAGATACCAAAACTATTATTAAATAACTTAGAGAAAAGAAAATGTTGTAATATTCCTTACTTTTATGAGTCATTCCATGGAGGCTAGTCAGTAACCAATTTAAAATATATAAAGCTACAATGCTGTGAAAATATTTCTTTTGGAAGTCTGAGTGTTGCGTTCATTATTCTCTATTCCAAGGGATATCGGTGAAAATAATCTCCAGAACATACCTATCTTACTATCCGTTCAACATACTAGAATGTATGCACAAATAGGGTAATGAGGAGTAAGGATTTGAATTTAAAGAAAATTTACCCTAATTTGCGTACAGGGAGGAAAAAAACAAAATCAGTATAGAATACAGGTTTTAAGACTCAAAACTCAACAAAACTAGAAATACAATATTAGGGGAAAAAGTGACTACAATGCGATTTCTAATAATTCTTTTTAGATATTTAACGTGCAATTTCCAAGTCAACTGATTATATCAGCACATGAGAATTTCTATGAGCGAGAGCGAAATAACCCACCAATTTTGCGGGGAATGATATTTTAACATACTTTCCAGGGCTCTTTTACATGCCACAGTCGACATGGAACTGGCGGATTTACTTCCATACCGAAGGAAGTTGTGCAAAGGATGTATATCACTTAAGACAAATCCGTCAACCTCAGCTGGGTTTGAACCCACGAACATCGGGTCCTTAGGCGAGAACTTTACCCCAATATCACCGAGTTTGCCTTTACAATTTTAACATGTGCATAAAACAAGTAGTTTAATATACATAATGAACTATATACTACATGAGAAAATAGTCCCAGATTCTAAAGAATCAATGAAACTAAATAGATTTTACTATAACTATTTGTTTGATATTAATAATGCATTATAGTTTTAACAGTAATAATATTTTATTTGTGTGTGTGTGTGTGTGTGTGTGTGCCTTTTGGGGCCATTAGAATAGTTTTTTAGTACCGTGTCTTACCACTCGTTTGGATTATATGATTATGTATTAATTAAGATAGTGATGTTAGGGATTAAAAAGGTTATATTTAGAGGAAATGTACCTACATTTCCATGTAGGGAGAGGGAAAAACCATTCAGTCTAGAAACACATCCTTTACTTTCGGCCGGGATTGTAACCTCAAATATTCCGTCACTGACAACCCAGGCTAAATGTTCTTGACAATTAGACTAGGCACCCTATGACGTAGTATGAATACGTTTTAAACGTATCAATATGCACTTTGAAATGCAACCGACTATCTACGTCCCACTAAAAATAACCCGCATGCTGAACTAACAACCCCATCGTGCGTGTATAGATCGTTAGTTGTGTTCGCTTGTGTTCACAGCCACACGTCAAATGGATGAACTAACACTTTCCTCCCACCTTCCTACCGAGATAATATGACAGCGTCTTCAATTCGACGACGGAAATAAATTGGAACATAGAGGTTCATTGATTTATTTATGCGTTCATAAAATGTTTAACTGAAGATAAAGCTGTCACTCAAAATGTGACAAACTATGGTTAGGTCTTTCTCCGGCAGGCTCCATTTTGGTTTTCGCACCAAGTCTGTTTATTGTTTTATTTAGCACCCCATTTAGCACCCCATTTAGGTTATACGCATTTGTACTAATTACACTAGTGAGCTAGAGATGAGGAATGTTTAATTTTAGAAGACGCGTACCCACATTTGCGCGAAAAAAAACAATTTTGTAAAAAAACACCCTCAGTGCACCCGACTGGTCCTCGAACCTCTCTATTCCTGTCATCAGCTGTCTAGTCCAACACGATAGTGACACCTTAGAACAAGAGTTATGCTCTATGTATTTAATGCTCTAATGAATAAAGTATAGATTTGTTTTCTGTCTAACTTGATCACCAAGTGAAAATATCAAATTTATATCCAAAAATGACTTAGAGGAGATATTCCAGCTTGAAATCCAAAGATAAGTTCTAAGACTCTAGTAATGATAATAACAAAACATAAATATTTTTGAATGTTGGGAACGAATTACTTGCATTTAACTGGTATGAGTTTTTGGAAACTATTATCTGGCAAATAAAAAAGGGTTTCAAGGTTAGCCAACTATACTGACACCACAGAAACCCATGCTGTTTTGTACTGCAAACATGAAAAAAGAGGTGAATATTTAACTAGGTTTTATATTATATGAAGTTCAATGACTCTGACAGTACTTTGAATAAGACCACGGATGAATAGTTTTTGTTTTCTATGATCAAACAATTCCTAAACTGATTTGAAAATCTTCTCGTTTAATCAATTTTTTTTATAAAATTCCTAAAATATTTGAGCACATTCGTTATTCGAGTTTCTAAACACTTTATCTTGTTTATCACTTCTATTGCCTTGCGATTCCCCTCTATAACATTTGTTTTTATTTTTAACATTCTTCCATTCTTCATTGTTTCTTGTTTGTTTTCTACAGTTTTCTCTCTTTGGTGTCACTTTGTAATTTCTCCAGAAACTGACATTATCACTTTGTAAGACATGAGATCGACAACATAATTTTGAATTGATATCTCAGGAACAAATATAATTTGTAGAATCCATCTATTATTAAGTTTCTTTTGCGTATAATAGGCCTATGTTAGCCATAATAGAGGAATGTAGCAATGATTAGCCGATTTGCTAGAATTAATTCAAACACATATATATTTAGCACCACGACGTACTATCCTTCCTGGTTGTACGTTTATGTACTAACTACGCTAACTGTTTAAGGGCTGAGAAAGGTTATAGTTATAGGAAGTGTACTTTACTTGCATGTGCGTGGGTAGAAAATCATTTTGGGAAACCACATTTTGTACACCCGACTGAGATTCGAACCTCTATCTCCCCGTCATCAGCAGTCCAGCACATATATATAGTTTTTTAAAAGTGTCCGAGGAACCATTTTTGAATCTCAGACTCTGAAGAAAAAAACACACTATCTTCTAAGGTACAAATCAGCCCCGATGCGTAGTGGTCATTGCAACTGGCAACGAGCTTAAGGGTCCCAGGTCCGATTCCCGGCGGTACCTTGAGAAATTTCTCGAAAGGGGAACTACTTTAACGATCATCAGGGATTGGTTAATTAGGCTTAGGTTAGGTTTGATTGTTTTCACTGGGTCTATACCCTCATACTCACTATCATCCTCACCTCAACTCATCGGGACATGGATGTACGATTAGTACTTTCGGGCGAACCCTGGATAACGGTCCATTAGTACTGGCTAATCTTCCCACTATTGGGCTACGATTATTGTAGGCCAGATGAGCAATAATAATATTAATATCTAAGCTAGAGTAACTTCAGTTTGAGTAATAACATTTATACAACTTGTGAATGTGAGGAATGCCAGGCCTCCACCGTGGTTTGGATCCCACGTTAAGCTATAGGCCCTCCATTTCATCTCACAATCACTCTACCATTATAAATTAGCGTACGTGCGTATAGCCCAAACGGGTAGTAAGACGCGGTGCTAATAATAATAATATTTATTAAGTACCTCAATTACCGCAATTTAGAAATAATCATCTTGGTTGCAAACAAATGGAAGATTAAAAATAGCAAAAAAAACAACAAAATTTTGTTCCCGCTACTATCAATAGAATGAAATTGTATTTTGCTTACACATATTTTATATAATGGCGTGTTTCACACAACTAGCCGTGTTTTCTTGAGTGACCTAACTCCTAACGACCAAAATGTTTTTCCGGTCCTGGAATCTCAGGAAGTTAACAAGTGTTTACGACCGAGATAATACCCAATCTTGATTTGGTTAAACTTTCCTTGACCAAAAATACTAATGTCTGATAACATGTGCATTTAAATGAACAGTTAACATTTATCCGAGTTTCAACACGCCTGTAAATATTGTAGTTAAGTCTTTCTATTATTTTCCTCATAGCTTATTTTTATTTTGAAAATTCGATAATGCATCTGCTGATTTTTAGGTTCTCAATTATGTTTATATATCTATGTGCAAGGTCAATCATAATGGCATTATCTTGCGGGTTGTGTGAGATATATTTCTTGGCTGACACACCTCAAGAAACCACCAAAACTTTTATAAATGACTATCTTAGACAAAGATCGCTCTAAAATTCCTTGCAACTATACAAAACCATGCTTCAAGCCTGGTTGAGTCAAACGGGCGCTGCCCAATAACTTATATCCTTGTACATAACTGTTAGCTAGCAGCTAACTACTTGTCAGTCTCCTAGGTAGTGACTTTATTCAGAGCGAGTAACAGTATTTCAAACAGCCTGCCAGAAAGTTGGCTCACAGCAGTTTTTCAGGGGACAACAGTCCCACAACTATTGTCTTGGGTATATGTCCACTCACACTTTTATTAAAACATCTAAAAAATAAATAGCAAATGTTCATATGTTAAAAATAGCTCCTAAAGCGATAAAACTGACACTAATTCTTCTAACACAAAGGAAATATAATTTTTCTCCACTTCTCTTATTGATACACAATTAAACATTATTTTTAACGAATTAAATTTATTCAAGTTTTTACATCGCCTTTAAGATTGTCACCCTTCATCCTCTATTCAAGGGTCCCTGCTATTAATCTCGGGAAGAATCTAGTCCCAAAGAGTGGTCAAATTGAATTTGTGCTTAGTTGAGGGGCTAACATGTTATTGGTACGGGGCTACTTGTAATATCCTAAACAGTGGGTGGTTCTCCTATTAAGAGTCAAAGCTATTAAAAACTCAGTTATTGGCATTCATTTTGACTCTGAAGGCATTATTTTATATCGTGAGCATTCAAATTAGCTTAAAATTATTTTAATATTACAAGGCTTCAATTTAGTTTTGAAATGTAATTAGTATAATTATTGGTATATTTCTTGTTGGGACTGATATTATAATCTTAGTCGTGATGCATGAACACACATCGATGATTTATTTACTGGCCATCCTCTGGAACATATTGTAAAGTAATAAGACTGTATTCATCATTTCAGCCTACCTCTCAAAAAGAAAAATATATATGTAGCTTTGTTAAATTAAGATATGTAAGCTTCCTATTGTAAAACTATGGTCAATTAGCTAATTAACACATATTAATCTTATTTGGTTAAACATTCTGTTTTAGTTATCAAGAGGCAATGTCATCTTTTGAGAGACTCTGGGAGGCTATTGAGGCATTTGACAGCACTGTACAAGGAGTTAAACCTCTGACTGTTATTAATGCTGTTTTAGGTATGATGAGGCGATGTCACTCATTGAAAGACTCCGGGAAGCTGCTGAGGCATCTCACAGTAATGCACAGAAAGTGAAAGCACTGGCTGCTATTGGCAGGACTCACGCGGCATTTAAAATGAACAAAAACGCTATAAGTGACTGGGAGGAAATGTTACCTTTGATATCAGATATTAACAGCAAGTCTTGGCTTTTCCATGAGTTGGGACGCTGCTACCTTAAACTTGGCATGGTGAGATAGAAATGGATTATTTAATTATTCATTATCAGGCTGGACTAGGAGATAGAATGCCATTAAGAGGTAACTGTGTGATTTGTTTGCATCACACAAGAGAGGTAACACAGATTTAGTCAAGGAAATGTGGTATTTCAAAAACCTTATTTTGTTAATTATTAAAAACAACTGTGTAAAATGGATTACATTATTTACAATATACTGGAGCAACCAAAAAAATGTATAGCGCCCATGAAATTCAGTAGCTCACATGTTCAAATAAGTGAGAACTTTTATATTTTAAATATCACATTTTTAGCAAAATTTACAACAGACCACAAATGTAAATGTCTTTACATCGTAACACTGACATTGATCACATAACCTATTGCATGGGGTTGGTCAAATCGACAGTAAGCAAGAGGGAACCATTTACAAATATATATATATATATATATTTATTTACTAGTAAAAGGTTCCTACTAGTATATTTTTAATATATATGTTTTACATACATACTTACGTCGTTTTCTTAAGGGGTAGGCAAGAAACAGTACACGTAGCTAAAAAATAACAACTACGTACTTAATCCATCCTCACTAACTATATCCCTACTTCTCATTCTTTGCACACTTCCTTGGTTTCAACAACATACATACATACACCGAGTCATACATTATCTTTTATTCTTAAAACTCTTAATGTGTCTCTTTTTCATACATTTGTCTACAACAACGTAGAGAAATATAATTTGTGATTTGGATTCACGTAACGTAATATAAAAACTTTATCTAACCACAACCAGTGAACTTGTACTTTTAGGAAACCAACCGTTCTAAAAAATGGAACTTAAGTTGTTAATGTTGATTGTGCTTCAAGTACTTAACTATGAAAGCTTAATGAAGCTACAATATAAAGCGTAAGACTAGTAAATGAATATTTGCTGTTCACGATACATTAATTATACAAAATAAATATTTACACATTATAAGCGAGAGATTATTGTTCACTAGAAACTGTGTTTATTTTTCTCGCAACAAGATTGGTTGGCAGGAACACGTAGCACTCTTCCCTAATGTAACATAACATAACATAACGTAGCATAACGTAACATAACGTAACATAACGTAACATAACTTAACGTGAGAGTTCATCATTGAACCTCCCAACTTTAATTAAATGTACTATTACTAAGCATTAAGTGATCTATTCAATTTAAAAAACCAATAATAACTTTTAAATTACTTCATCTTGACGTGTTGTTGTGTTATTTGAATGGTAAGTTAATCGCTATCCTGGCATAGGACATGATATTTCTGATATTTTGCTTTAGATCACGAAAGCTCGAGTGTATGGCAGCAAATGTTTGGCTTCCTCCAAGATGTCAGATGATGCTAAGTTAGCCATGCATGCCCGCACCCTGATGGCAGAAGTGGAACTAAGCCACGACGAGAATAGTAAAGCTCTCATATACCTAGATTCTGCAAGATGCTATGCAACATCCCCACAATATCTTGAATATATCAACCAATTTCAAGATGCTATTCTTCAAGAACCCCAAAATAAAAAACTTGACGTCTCCTTTCGTCCTTCAGGGAACCGTAAGACCTCACAGTTGGCAAGTACAGTGATACCTAAGGCGTCTGTCAAAATCACTAAATCAACCGTTTTATTTCAAGTTGGTGTAGACACAGCCTCTTCATTTGCAAGATCCATGCATGGTCAGTCACTGAGATATGATCAAAGTTCGGAGACACTTGAAAGAGATCCCAAGGAACACATTAGTACTGAAAAGGTATCTTTGCCACAAGAAGATAAAAGCCAATTCAAAAAGAAATTACCAAACACCTCTAATAGAATATCACTTTGTACGAAAAAGAAACAATTGCTTGAAGAAAGAAATAAACATAAAAATAAGATGAATAAACTCAAACAAGTAACCAAAGCAAACAAAGAAACAAACATGCAAAGTAAGAAATTCCATCAATGAAACAGTTAATATAAAGAGAAAACTAGTTATCAATGTATATCAAGAAGATGTATTATGTAGAATATAATGTACTAGTAATAAATTAAAACTATATATATATATTAATTGATTAATTGGTAGACTAATAACCTTTGCTACTCAATAATTTATCTGAAAAAGTTTGCAATTCATAATATAGGTAACTAATAAATATTAACTTAGTGTTATAAAATCATCGGTAAGATAATAAAAATCCATTTGTTTTGCTACATTTGACGATATATTCATAAACCATTATAACTATCCTATATAACGTCCCTATTTATTTGGGGTGCCCGGTAGCCAACCCTAACTACTACACTACCGGAGCACCCTAGGGTGTTACTTGGTTGGGATGGACCCCGAGTGGTAGGGATTGGGATGGATGGTTCGTGGGGAATGAGCCTAGCGAGTTAGTCCAAGAAGATATGTTTATTACTCTAGATAGAGGCTAACTACTACATAAGTATGAGGTAATCCCCCGTGGTGAGGAAGCACGCGCGATAACGGGACTCACGAAAACTACCCAGAGACCCGGGATCGATCCTCCGGCAGGGGTGAACCGCTAGATCACATGTTATCTCGTCATCTCTCTAACGACAAATCTACCACACATGCATCCAGCATAGCTTCCAACATTCAACAACCGTGTGTTCTTATCACACACAAACATGCTGATCTAGATTCACACGAGTCCAAAGATCCATTGGTCGCACCGTGTTCGCTCGTCAACACGATGCAAGCTATATGAGCTATATGCTGTTCTCAACAGGAAGGCAACCCAATACTCTTGACTTCCAAGGAAATGTATAAGCGTGGGCTAACCTCCTGCCAGAATAAGCCTTAAAATAATTATGCTCTTACACCTTAATTATTATATTCCTGTATTACTATTTGCGAATTTTATTTTATAAAATATACGAATAGCCAAATCCATTTAACTGTCTTAGTATAGTTTTATCAAACGGCCCCGTGGCTGTTATTGATAATATATTGATTATAATTTATATATTATATAAGGGGTACGCTTGTAAGTGCACACATGAAAGTTTCTAATGCCGTTGCGTATATAAGTAAATATATTATATTTATATGTACAATTTTTATAAGATATAATTGATATCTAATGTATATAGCATAAGTTATATACTTTATATTTAATACAGTTTTATTAAGGTATTGCTGATTTGTTTGTTTAATTTTGATACGTACTAGATATTTAAAAACGTATATATGACCTTAAAACTGTTTTTATTTATTTTATTTCCTGGCCTTCCTGATTTTGGCGTAAATTGAAGTCAGTGAATAATTCTTTTCCACCATGTGAAGTATTTCCAAAACGAGCTATATTTGAAACACAATTGAATACACCTTACTACGTTTACGCCGTCTCTTACCACACAATTGAGATATTCACATTTGACTACCACAGAATGGGCTCAAATATTGTAGTACACGCCCCACGATGAGCTCAAATATTGTACCCCACAATGGGCCACAATTATTATGCCCTCTCTTTTGTCGTTATTTCCCAACGATTTGGCAGCAATTATATGATTCTTTAATAATCATAAACTATTGTAATATTACATATCGACGCCATGCTCTACAAGTAATTGATTTAAATAAAACTTTCATGAAAAACACTTTTAGATTCACATTTCTATATTTAGATTTACTTTTGAGAACATTTTATTATTCTTTTAGTGAAAATTGATGCTGTTTTTAAACAAGCATTACTAAAATATTTTGAGATATCGTCAAACTACGTCCTCACAGGCTGTGTTTACAGCATAGAGCGACGCCTAACTTCTTTGTCAGGATTTCTCCGTCTTGAATAAAGGAGAATGACATGCTTGTGGACAATTTTGGAAGCAGACTACATAGAAAGATAGTACCATGAAATAAACACAGCGCTAGTGTGGGGTGTACCGTGGATAGAGACTAGCCCAGCACCAACAACGTCTGTGTACTCACCATTCAACAGTCAAGCTGGGCTCTCGTACAAATTCTACGGTCACGCCACGGAACGACCCTGTTCATCCTCACTGCAATAGACTCTGTTTGGGAACTCAAAGTTTAAGTCAAATATTTTACTGACTCAAACTATCCATTTGAAGAGCGCATGCGCGAGGTGGCCGGTCTAAGTGGTCCCCTGTGTGTCGATTGCCCGTGGTCACCCCCACCCCCTTTGCTGTGTGTCTCAACGGCGCTGTGGGCGGACGACATGGAAGACATAAGCTATTGTGATTGGCTATTCATGACCGCATGATGAAGTCATTGTTACCTCCCATGTTCCCCCCCCCCTGCTGAGCAGAACTAGATATAAGCATATGTTTAGCAAGGTAAGGCACTCTTTGATGCCATCTAGAAGTAGGGCACACTTGGGCACTATGTAGGGCCTCAGGATATTTATTATGTAAGTTATCGTAAAAGAATAAATTTGATCTTTGGCCACGAGCTAGTAGTTTTCAGGCTAGGGTTTAAATCTTGGTGAAGAGTAATGTAAATTGTTATATATATTTTGATCTTTGGCCATGAGCTAGTAGTTTTCAGGCTAGGGTTCGATTCTTGGTATTAATAAGGTAAATTGTTATATATTTTGACCTTTGGCCATGAGCTATTATTTTCCAGGCTAGGGTTGTAAACTTAGACAAACGTAGCCGTCTGTCCGGAGTTAATAGTATTTGATTATTAGTTGTGTTAGCGGTCATATGCCGATAACTGGGGGTGGGTGATCTCTTTGTTTACTTTCTTGTAGGTCGTATCATAAATGGGTTTATTTATTGTATCATCGGCCAGATGAAGTTAGTTCGTTGTTACTATGTTTATTACGTTAACTGACAGATTAGAAGCAAGTTTAGTTATGATGTGAGTTCACTGTTGCCTTTATTTATTTGTAGGTGTATTGGCTATCTAGTACGACATAGTAGATACGTATTTACGTATTGTGTTAGCTGACAGATGTGTTGTACCTTTGGGTACTGTAAGTAGCAAGATGTTTCTAGTATTTTCTTGCGTAGGCTTTGAGCCGCGACATTTATAATTATAGAACTCTCCTTTTTGAAACTGTTTACTGTTTTATAGAACTTCGTATTATTTCTTTAAATGTGTGGAACATAGTGTTGTCAGACACGACGGAGAATCAATATTGTCTTTAAGTCTATCAGACCAAATTGTATATTATTTTCTGTTTTAACATCTATTGTAATAAACTGCCTTTGGGCCATATAAGTAATTTTCGCTTAGATCTTGCCTTTACCCTGGCATCATATTAGTAATTTCCTTTAGTTTTAACTATAATTATGCTGGTGAGACAGGGGTCGGAAGGGCTTGAAGAGAACAGATCAATAAAGGTCCCTGGTGATTTACTTGTCTTTATATTGTAATTAACAACTCACTTCCTGTGGAGGTGAGCTGCCCATTGGAACATTGGTGGTACTGTTATAGGTACGCAACCCCACAGGGGGTGTGGTTGAGGGGTGGTGGCCAAATATAAATATGTAAAGTATTTAAATTAAATATAACAAAATGGCTGAGTAGATAAATAAAAAACTTAGAGATGTCACGATATCTGTTTTTCTTAATTCCAATTTCTAAGTTCAACCTCTACTTTTTCATCCTTTAACATTACTTATGTCATTATTTTTTAAAGATTACAAATATCATATAAAACATTCTTATTCAAATTCATAGTATAGTATAAAACCTAAAAAAATGTAAATAATAATAAAACAATTCATTTTTAATTTTAACAAAGAAAGAGATTAATTTGACCAAGTATTAAATAATATCATACATAATTAGTATATTAATTAGGACTTGCAACTGTAAACATGTATTTTTACCTACAAATAAAGACTCACTCAGTCAAACATTTACAAATAGTTTTAAAAATATATAATAAACAACTACAAAGTAATTGAACCAAAATGAATAGCAAATAAAAAAATGTATAAATAATCAACTACTCATTCTGAATGTCTGCCGTTGTGTTTAGTTTCCGGTACTTTAATTGGGAGCTTAGAATTAAAGTATCGAGATTTATAATATTAAGATCGATTCTAGATATTTTCGATGCCATTAAGAATCGAGTGTATCGAGGTATCAAGTTTGACATCCCTAAAAAAATATACCAAAAATAAAAATAAATATTTAAATTTGGAAAAATATGAAATATAAAAGTGAGGATCAATATAATGTATGTACGTATAATTTCCTTGTTATCTACCCCACAGAGAGCGGTGCAGAGAGGAGGTAGGTGCGTGTAGCTGAGCGGACAATTCACTTCGTGATTTGAGACTGGTTCAGGCGGATTGTATTATAATTTCTGCGAGCTATATTAATGTAGTAAAGTGATTTGAACGAAATGTATGTTTATTTTATTTTATTTAGCACCACGTCTTACTACCCGTTTAGGTTATACGCTTAAGTACTAATAAATATAATGGATTAGGAATTGGGAAGTTCGAATTTAGAGGAAATGAACCCGCATTTGCGTGAAGGAAGAGTAGAAATCTATTTAGGTAAACCCCCCCAGTTTACCCGACCGAGATTCTAACATCGATCTCCCCGTCGTCAGCAGTCGAGCTCAACACGACTAGCACATTAGCTAACTACGCCACCGAGGCGGGGAAAATGTATGTTGAAACACTGATTTCTGAAGTTAACAGCAGAATTTCTCTCTAGCAGAAGAATAAATACAATAAAACATCAAAAGTATTTATTGATATCCTCAATTATTAAAAGAGATTACTTGGATATTTTCGAAGTTTATGAATGATAAAATTCTCCATACACTCTAGTTGCTGGATTTTTTCGTGGCTTCAGCCTTTTCCATGCAATGAGTTAATGATACGAAATTTTAAATCTGTATTTTCAGTTAAACACCTACTTGACAAACCGTGGCTGTTCAGAGTCTGAACAGATTTTTACGCACTCTGAGATTGTGCGTATGCGTGACCATAATAAGTATTCCTGACTGCTCTGCTATCAGTCTTGTGTGTGTTCGTGGCCTAAGGGTTCACTATTGAAATAGACAAGACTACTGATAGCAGGGAAGTTCCAGTTCAAATCACGGTTGAAAGTAATGAGGGTGGATTAAAAATAATAATTCAGTCTTCCCCATGGAAATGCAGGTACACTTCCTCTAAATATAACCTTTCTCATACCTAGCTCACTAGCGTAATTGATACTTATGCGCACAACCTGAATAGTTAGTAAAACGTGGTTATAAAAAACAGATTTTTTTTGTAATGTAATATACTTTTTTTTATTTATTAATACAATGAAGAATTTGTCTGTCTATAAAAAACGTTGCGGGATATCTACCAAACGTAGAGATCTAAAATTAAAAAATCAAAAATTAGTAGCCCTTATACATGAACATATGGACCTCAAAGCAAAAATTTTAAAATAATTTATTTTAATTAATTAAAAAACAAAGAAAATTAAGATATACTAACGCCGCGAGATAGACTTAATACTACATTTCATACAGTTGTGTAATGCGGGTTGTGGTAGCCCCTGTCTACGAACTAGTGCACTGTGAGCCGGAATGTTAACATTTTGATTATATTTATTTTTTACCCCCTTTGTACTTTCTAGTCTATTTATCCTTTTTAAACCATATCCAATTTTAACTTTTAATTTATGTTTCTATTCTTATAAGATTTACTTTTTGCCTTTTTGCCTTTTTTACCTTTTGATCCTATGTGGAGAAGCTCGTATGCACAGTCAGTTATGAATGGGTGGTGAAGGAGTGCGATTTGAGAGGGAATACAATATGAAAATGTGAAAGAAGCGCGTTACATTGGTTTGCGTATGTTGGGAGGATGAGTGGGATCAAGTGACGAAGCAAATGTATGAAGGTAGAGTCTGTTGATCAAAAGGAAGTGGTAGGCCATGTAAGACGTTGCTAAGTGTTGTAGAATGTAGACGGATGTGTGAAAAAGAGAAACATTAATAGTTTTAAGAATAAAAGAGCATGTATGACTCTGTGTATGGACGTTGTTGAAGCAAAATGAGTATGCAGGGGTAGAAAAGTGGGGAGGCACTTTAAAACTATATAATATTGTTATGGGCTCTTGCCTTATATAAAGAATTTAGAGATACCTGTGTTTGAGTATAATTTTACTTTAATATAGTCAAGATAAGAATAGGGTCTATTGAGGTGGAATGACTATCACTTGCTCAAGATAAGGTGTTATGAGGTCGACTGGATATCACTAGCTCAAGATAAGGATATAATGAGGTGGACTGGATAGAACTAGCTCAATATAGGGATAGAATGTTATGAGGTGGCATGGATAGAACTAGCTCAAGATAGTGACAGGTGTGGTACTTTTATATGTGCAGCAATGAACTTTCGACTTCCTACTGCCGTGTACTAAAGCAACTAATATAGTCTACATAATATTAAGGTCCTTGGGTTTAATATTACGGTTAGAAAGGGTAAGGGGATAATTAAGATTAATGATGAGTAATTTAATGTTTTTACTTGGTTGTGTTCTGTAATTATATGTTAAATAGAATCAAATTTGATTTACATTTTATAATGATAATGTTTTGGCCCCTCTCATATATTTAAAAAGTCATGGATGAAGCGTATTTTTCTTTAAAAAACTGTATATAAAGTTTCCTTTTAATACTTTATCCATGGAGAGTCACGCGCTTTCAGAAGTAATTTCAATGTATTGCGTTTTAAAACTTTCTTTCTCTAAAAGACCAACTCCGTTGTATTATAAAAACCATGTGACATGCTGGATCCCTTTACCCAATAGGAAGCTAGCCTTCACAACATCAGGTTGCCAGGAGTTATCCTAGTAGTTAGTTTTAAAACTGGTGACAAGGGGTCCAATATAAGCAGCTTGTGCGTATGAATTCACACAGTGACAGTACACAGAACACATAAAAATCGTAAACAGTCACAGAAAACCCTAGTAGTATCACAAAAAACTAAATTTTGAACAGCACTAGCTCTGACTCTCAGCGTCAGTTCGGAAATTAACAAGGAACTGAATCAATGTCAATCTTATAACAATGAAAGTGTAATCAATTAAATTAATTGTGTACAAACATCAAAGTCTAATGATTTTAATCGAATTACATAAAATCATATCGTCATAGTCGTGTGATAACAAGTGTACAGTAAGGCATGCACACGTCGTCATCATCATAAAACCCGGTATCATTATAATTGGTGCCCAATTGTGAGGCAATAACATTCAATATCACTATAATTTCACAATTTATAGACAAACTTGTGTTTAGTTAGTATGGATATAATTAAAAATAAACTGTCAACGTCGGATGGTGACAAAGGTGGGTATATTTATTTAAATTTGTAGACCAATGTCTACCGGGAAATAATACAAACCCTTTACTTCTTCGAGAAGTGAGTGAAGAGGACAGAAATAATGTAATTGTTTATATGTATAGTGTATTGTTATTTGTTGTCACGTTGAGTCCTTTGTGTATATTCTCTTCTTTGTGTAGTCGAAGAAGATTACAACATGGGCTGACTGAGTCGTTGTCGAAGTAATGACTCAGAACCTGAGACTAAGCGCTGTGTTCTGGTATATACCTCTATTAAATAGCAGTGTTGTTTTATTTACAATCCATTATCCAACCATTTGCCACCTCCTCTTTTCTCTGCCAGTTCATGTTTCAGTTAAAGCAGACGGTTAAAGGAGATATCTCGATAATTCACGAATGCTGGTGTACAATTTCTAAACTGCTACTTGGGCTATTTTTTAATTTCTGTACCTTGATAATATTTAACGAGTCTGCGTGTTTATATTGTTTCCTCCTGTTTATGACTCATTCGAACACCTTCACACGCAACAAAGAAGTGATTAAATACTTGTACCGAACATCGGTTTACAATAACAGTAACAAATTGAGTTGGAAGGTGCATCTTAGAAGTACAAACTCGTTACTATTTCAAATTAGGGTGTAAAATCCAGGAACTAAAGGATTTTAAAACAGAACAGCATATCATTGTTGGAAAATGTTCTTTATAATCTATTCTAGATCAGGCAGTCCTGGATATTTAATTGGAGAAAGCCAATATATTTGTTTTGTTACCTACGTATTACTACATGTTCTATTTAAACGCATTAAATTTATATTGTAGTTTTCAGATACCATGCCTTCATTGTAATTTTATTCATAGTTGAATCTATTTTAATTGGTGGATTTGAAAAGTAAATAGAACCAATAGTATTAGTCGCTCTACTTAGAATAAGTTATATAATATTTTTATTACCTTGGATCATAATTAGGATTAAGTTAAACTTTCAAAATGAATAAGACTTACGTATCCTGGTAGGGTGTTTCGATTAAGTATTTACTTAAAAATTAGTTTGTCAGGAAATAATTGTTTTATAGCTATATATAAATCAGAGGTATTTTGTAAGAATTTATTTTTAATGATTTTCCTCTGGTCCGTATTGTGTATTGAACAATTTTTTCAAGTGAAAGTGGGGGGAAAGGATGATACTGGTAGTGTAGGCTTTTATACACTTTTTACTAGATAAATTGTGTTGAGTGACATTCTGATTTGTGGATCCTGAGTATCGTTGGTTTGAAGGAAATTATCACCCGCAACTCAAATATACGAGTATATAAACAAATAAAGTGGCTATGTGTGAGAACCTTATTTTTTTAGACTGTTTTATATTCTTTAAATCAACGGAATAGTTAACATAATTAAAAATGTTGCTTGAAAATATGGTGCTTGCGGTGTTGGAAGTAATAATGTTCATAAAACATCTAAAAGCCCTAGCAAAAAGCACATTATTATCACAGATATAATTATTTTAGAACTGTTAGGTTAAATTTAAAGAGCATTGTGTTTTCTAGTCTGATTTTTTATTGATAAATTATAGTCTGTTTTGTTTATGCAAAACTTCATGATAAAGTATGATTAGGTTATTATATTTTTAGTTATGTTTGTATAATTTCAATTGGTTATTTGAGTTTGATGATTAATTTGAACTTTAAAATCAAATCATGACTACCAACATACATCATACAAACCAATTTAACCAAGAAAAATCAAAGTAATTATAAACACACACAAATATCCCTAATAAATTTTAGTCACAGATTAACATGATGCACCAAGTATTTTAGTAAGTCAAATATATGAGTCGCCAACTGACATGTGAATATTTTCTCAAGAAATATTCTGATTCTAGCTCAAAATTCCTATTAATAAAAAATTACAACACGGAACAAGATATTTTTATTTTTAGTGCTAATGCTTCACCAATGATGTCATCTAAGTCATTATTAAAATTAAAATATTTAAAAGTGTGTACAGTTTACAAATAATTGACTCATTTAGTTAGTGGGGAAAGATTAAGTAAGGAGTTGTTTTTTGAACCATACGCTGTTTCTTGCCTACCCAGTAATAGAATGGCGTGATTATATATATATATATATATATATATATATGAATGTATGTATGTATGTATGAATGTGTATGTATGTATGTATGTATGTATGTATGTATGCATGTATAAATGTGTGTGTAAGTATGTATGAATGTGTGTATGTATGTGTATGAATGTGTGTGTATGAATGTGTGTGTATGAATGTGTGTATGAATGTGTGTGTATGAATGTGTGTGTATGAATGTGTGTGTATGAATGTGTGTGTATGAATGTGTGTGTATGAATGTGTGAATGTGTGTGTATGTATGAATGTGTGTGTATGTATGAATGTGTGTGTGTATGTATGAATGTGTGTGTATGAATGTGTGTGTATATATGAATGTGTGTATGAATGTGTGTGTGTATGAATGTGTGTGTGTATGAATGTGTGTGTGTATGAATGTGTGTGTGTATGAATGCGTGTGTGTGTATGTATGTATCAATGTGTGTGTATGTATGTATGAATATGTGTGTATGTATGCATGAATGTGTGTGTATGAATGTGTGTATGTATGTATGTATGTATGTATGTATTTATGTGTGTATGTGTGTATGTATGTATGTGTGTATGTGTGTGTATGTGTGTATGTGTGTATGTATGTAAGTATGTATGTATGTATCATGCACGTGGTCAATAGTTTGGAGCTAAATTCTTTACAAGAATTTAAAGGTGTTGTTTACTTACATTAGGCTTCAAACTCAAAACTATAAATGCATTTTAAAAATCAAGTCTCTTCATTTAGTGATAAAATACAACAATATTCCACGTTTAAATTGAGTGAAGACGTTTTAAACCTTCCTGAGCATGGACACATATTTTGTGAAGTTGTCAATGGTATTTGTTAACAACTCTTAATGACATTATTGCTAAATTGAAATATCCACAAATCTGTCAGAACATTCGTGAAGAGATCGACTAAAAAAACAACAAAACAGCGTGTCGATGAATATTAAAATAAGATCTGTGATGGATATTAAAATGATAATATCCATAAACCAAGAGATTAAAACACTTTGATAATGTTCTTTGCAGTACTTTAACTCAACGTCTGATTGCAGTATATAATTTTTAATATTTAGATTAAAAAAAAGCCTTTTATAATCGAAAATAATTGTCTGAAAAACACAAACACTTGAATAAAAGGCACAGAAATAAAATATTTTCCCATTATGAATCAAATTTCAAACCATTTCGAAGTGATTGTAAGCAGGACGTTCCCCGTCAATTTTGCGGTAAATACAATCCCATATATCAAATTTCCAACGGTTCAATACTTTGGTGGAGGTGCTATGGTTTGAAGAGTTTTTCTGCTCAGCTAGTTGGAATTTAGGTGAATTCAAACTGTTCTGCTTCATGCACATGATACTTTATGTCCAGAAGGAAACGCTTTCAACTACATCCAATACCATCGCTGAGGTTACTAAAGGTCTTATGAAGAAAACATTTATCTTCGCTCTCTCTTAGTTAGCTGTTGCCAAATCTCCTCGCTCTCAGTAATGTCGGAAGGTGGTGTGCTGAGGTAAGAAGGAGCCACTGGCAACCTCGACTAACCAGCGTTGCGAAACTTGTCTTACATTTGAGGGGAGATTGACCACACAAAACGAAAGAATGACAAAGTGGTTTACCAATACTTTCCGTCAGTGGTAGTACCGAGTGTAAATATTTCTTCACGATAATGGTGACAATCACGCGTCAAAAGCGCTATCGAATCTACAAATATAATATCCTTATAGACTGGCGAGAGCAATCCCCGGACCTATATTTAATCGAGTGCATGTGGGATTAAGTAAGACGTCGCATAGGAGATAATAAATACTCCAACAAAGAATAATCGTGATATTCCTGATGGAAGAATGAACCAAATTCTTACAAACTGTATTTATAATATAATTAATTTGTATGGTAATTGTAGTGCAGTAGCACCTGCTTCGGTGGCCGAGTGGTCTAAGGTGTACCCTTGTTTTGGACTATACTGATAATGACGGGGAAATTGGGGTTCGAGTTCGTGTCCAATGTAATAAGGGTTGGTTTTACAAAATGGTTTAGCCCTCTCTCTCCACGCAATTTCTTTTACACTTTCTCTATATTTAACCTACCTACCTTTATCCCTTACTCATTAGCGTAGGTCGTGCATATGGGTATAATCTCAACAAGTAGTAAGATATAGCGCTAAGAAATAAATACATCACAGCTGGGAATAAATTCCTTTTTATTTTAATTTCCCTGAAAAATGAACCATTGAAAATGACTGGTAAGTACACGCCTTGGGCTGTCTATGTCAGTAAAGCTGGTCAAAACTAGAAAACTACTTTTTCTGGCCTCCCACTAAATTTTTAAAGTCGAGTGGAAGCTTGCAATAAATAAATACAAAACTCGCATCTGTTGTTGATTGGTCTAACGCTCCCCTCTAACATTAGTCTGGCTTTCTGGGGACAAGTATATCGGGGTTAAAATCACTGTCAGTTGAGCTGAGAGTATTTTCTCATGGAGATTTTTCCACTCTCTCTTTATCCTCCACACAAATTTAAGTATATTTCTTATAAAATTATATCTTCCCCATCATTATTGCATTAATGTATGTGAGCGTGTAGCCCAAATGAATACCAATGCATGGCGAGAAAGATAAATTAAATGTCTACGCTCACTTTCTGAAATACAAAATATAAAAGTCTCTAGAAAAAAAATCATGTTTTATTTACTTTTGGTGGTATTTATAAACCAAGATAACTTGCCCCTCCCCCCTTGTAATATTAATTGCTAAAAGGATATAGAAACCCTCGTATTCAAACAAGAGTCATTGTCGAACGACCTTAAAAAAAGACTCATCAGGTCCAAGAGCAGGTTGACTCTTTTAGAACAACACTCAGTGCAAAGAAAGTGGTCACTTCTGAAGCTTTGTAAAAAAAAAAAGTCTACTGCGGCCAACTGATAATAAGTAATATATTGTCAAGCATAAAAATACTTAGAATTGAATTGTTGCTTCGTGACGGTACCGGATAGAATATTCCCCTCCCTTCTTCCTCCTGGTCACAATGTCTCTTTGTATCATTGAGAACCTCCATCTCTTGAGAACTTCAAAATATTGGAAGTTTCAGTGAACCGAGTTTCATTTTAGTTGGTGATCAAAAGCGGAATGAAATCGTTCAAAAGTGTGATCAAGTTTTGATGTATATATTAAAAAAAAATTTAGAACCGTATAAATAATGTTTTGGAATATTAGTTGCTTGAAATCATTTTTGCATGTTGTAATATGTACTACGTACTAAATGTTTAATCAGAAGTGTTTTCAACACAAGTTATTCAAACGTAATGGTGCAAAACGGAAGGCCTGTAATGAGAGTGGTGTCAACGGTAACCGAGCAGTAACTGATCGAAGGGAAGGAGAACGGCATCAAGTTCTTGCCTGGGCATGGTAACTGCCACCACCGCCGCTATTGGCGCTAGTGGCACCTAGTTTACAAGATGGTGATTTCCAAGCATTTTGAGTTATGGAACTTGAACGAACAGGGGTTGTTTTAACAGTGCAGCAACATTTTCAGACGGAATTCGCTGAGTGTGCACCCCATGGAAACTGCATCACGCGTTGGGTGACGAAGTTCGAATTCATTGGTTGCTTATGCACCAGAAAACGTACGGGTCACCCACGGACTTCAAACGAGACCGTGGATGGTATCAAGGCCGTGTTACGCAAGGAGTCCAAGGAAATATACAACATGGGCTAGTCAAACTGTAGGTACCCCAATACATGGTATGAATTATCTTACCGAAAGGTCTGTCCTGTAAGAGGCACAAACTTCAGCTTGTGCATGCACTAAAAACAGAGGACAAACTAAAACACCGTAACATTTTCATTGAAACGCAAGAACAGTTAGCAGAGGATGGGCTCGCTGACATCTTACTGTTCAGTGACGAGTCCACCTTTCCCCTCAGTGGTAACATCAATCGCCATAACATCCTAATCTGAGGATATAGAAAACCCACATGCCATTGTGGATCATTCTAGAAACTCACCAAAAGCGAACGTGTTTTGTGCAATGAGCAGGTGCCATGTGTATGGTCCCTTCTTTTTTTTCTGAGTCTACAGTTACTGCCCATGTATACCTGAACATGATAAAAGAATGGCTTATGCCTCAGCTGGAGTAAGATCTTTCCAACGCAATCATTCACCGGGATGGTACTCCTCCACATTACCACCGAGATATTCGCCGATACCTGAATACCACCCGATCGGAACGTTGGATCAGCTGTGCCGGACAAGAGGATTTGCCAATATTGTTCTGGCCTCTACGATCACCAGAATTAACACACTGCAACATTTTTTTATTTTTTTTTGTGGGGATACATCAAGGATACAGTGTACGTGCTCTCAATGCCACAGCAACTGAATGACCCTAAAAATGGCATCTCTGCTGCGGTGGAATTGATATACGAGGATAGTCTCGGCCAAACTGGACTACCGTCTAGACGTCTGCCACGTAACCATTGGTACCCACATCGATCACCTTTAGTTCTTTTGAAAATTGAAGAGTTCTTCTGTCTTTTAATGTCATGACGGGAGAGTGGAAAACCATTTAGGAAAAATCACCCTCAGTTCACCCAACCCAGATTCGAACCTCGATCTCCCCGTCCTCAGTAGTCGAGCTCAACACGACTAGCGCGTTAGCCGACTACGCCACCGAGGCGGGTAATGTCTTTCTTCTTTTTAACTTATGGTAGCTTACTCCCACTTTTCTTTTAGTCTAGTGTGGCCGTAGATAAGAGGTAGTAGAGTGGGTGGTAATACCACGTACCCTGGGAAAAGTTCTGTGCCACCAGGCGTGCGAACTGGATGTCATGTCCTTCCTACCCGGTCAATAAGGTCATGCGATAAAAATAAAATTCAGTAAAAAATAGAGATGAATTATATTCACAATATTGAGATATGACTCTGAATATTAAAAACATTTAATTGTTTCAGAAATAAAGTAGGGATAAATATGGCCCTAAGAGACCAAATATATAAGGGTTTCGAAACGCATAGCCCAAACTGCACGTATAGTTTGTTTGAACCAAAAGTCATACAAAATCCTTATACACTTACATCCGGAAAGCTATGCTAATACCGTTAAATATTGTCCAAATTTTGACATACAACACCGTGATAGCAAAGCTGTTCAAGTTTGCTTGTACAACAGGTTGCATAGGAGCTATCCACGTGCACGTGACACTACACACCTCAACATCTTAGAGCACGGCAGCAGAACATACCACAATATTTATAGTAAACAACACACCAGCCCATTTAGAAATGTGAATACGTTCTGAGGGTCTCATTAACGGTCCTACATCACAGAAAGGGCTAGCTATGTGTAGTTCCATGTGCCTAACTCCTATGCAACTTTTTGAGCACGCATACTTGAACAGATTTTCTCTCCCGGCTCGATATGCCGAAACTTTGAACATAATTTAATGGTATTAGCATAGATGTAAGTGTATAGTAGGTATTTTGTATTACTCTTAGTTCAAACAAGCCATATGTGCAGTTTGGACTATGAGTTTCTAAACACCATGTATTTAAAATATTTTAAGAAACCCATTCAAAATACATACATTAATTATGTGTAGCATTTAGGAAGTCATCCATAAACTACGTAAAGCTGTTAAAAAGTGAAGAAGGGGGTTACCTCTAATGACTATATGGTGTTACTTGGGGGGAGTCTGGGTAAATCAGAGTGTTACATGACACAATCATATCCTTAAATTATAATTTGAAAATATAATATTATGTTTCATATTTTCGTCGTTAGTAAACATACTTATATATAACTTCCGATTTTGAATATTATTAAATCTGAGTCTCTTTTTGAGTATCACAAAAGTTACCCTATGAAATAATGACGTTCTCTCCTTTGAAAAGTTACCTAACATAGGTTGTAGGGGTGGAGGGGTCAGGCCAAATGTATGTTTGGTGCTACATGGAGGTAGGGATTGTGTTGAAAAGGGTTATAAATAGTATTACGTGGTTTATAGATGAACCCTTACTTACCTATCATTAGACAGTGAGCATTACTATATTATAATATAATAATAATATTTAGCACCGCGTCTTACTACCCGTTCGGGTTATACGCTTTTAAGTACTAATTACTCTAATTAATTGTGAATAGGAAAGGTTATATTAGAGGAATTGAACCCGCATTTGCGTGGAGGAAGAGTGGAAAACCATTTAGGAAAAACCACCCCCAGTTCACCCGACCGAGAGTCGAACCTCGATCTTCCTGTCCTCAGCAGTCGAGCTCAACACGACAAGCGCGTTAACCAACTACGCCACCGAGGTGGGTTATATTATAATATAGAACTAACCAAATTACTCTTTTTTTTATTTACATGAAAAATAGCATTTTCTTGCAATAAATAAAGTTTTTATTGTTTGCATGTGTATATGTATAGCTATTCAGGGTGCGTGCATGTATGTGGGAATTTATTTAAATAGGTATGTATTAAGAGTCATTGCATGTATGTTTTAATAGGTATGTCTGTAGATGGAACTAATTAATGTATATATGTTGGGCCTAATCATCAATGTACTCTATGTATGTTTGTATGTAATATGTATATGTATTTATGTATATTTGCATGCATGAATATATTTATGTGTGTGTGTCTTAGATACATGTTTTTGTATTCAAAAGTGTGTAGGGGCAATTGGTATACACCTTTACAGTTTTATTATTAATGCATTTATTAATAAAAATTCCGTCACTAAAGACAATGCAGGGAATTTGTCAGTTACTTGAAGACTTAATTATAGCTAGTAAAATTAATAGCTACTAGTATCACTAGTAAAAGTAATGACTACTTACATCGAAAGAAAACCTTACTATAACCAATATAACCAATATAGTAAGGTTTGATTTCGAGACAAGAAGTTATTATTTTTACTAGTGGAAATAATTGTGTAGTACACTGGTGACATGACTGGTTCTTATCACAAAATCTCCAGAATAATGCATTTAATGGTGTAACAGTTTAATATATTTAAGTATTTTTAAATGTCAATAAATTTCAACCAAGACATTTTAAACAAAACTAAATTAGAGTTAATTAGAATATCATTTTTAGTTACTATCTATAAATTAAAATTATAAATTATAGAGAGTAATCTTGAGGGAAGAGTTTTCAATATTATAAAATACAACATTAAATATTTAATGTTAACGGTTTTTCATCTTCCAACGCAACGTTTTTTATGGCAGTGTTCTTCATGCGTGCAAACAATTGAAGACTTGGAAGAAGTACCCTTTAGCTTCAAATCTCTTTGTTTCCAGGATCATTATTAGAGGCTCCTCTTTGTTCACTCACCTAGTCTTACTTTGAAAGGAGGATGAACACACAGTTTTGTTTGCTTCTAAGTCTCTCAATTGCATCCTCAACCCATCATAATAACTCTTCTTAATGTTTCAGAAAAGTTTCGTCTAATATTTGAAAAGAACTCCAGTTTAAAATATGGCATGGACTTGATCTGATATGAATCAATTTAAGCTTTCGTTTCTTTGTGTGAAATAAGTCATACGATCCCAGGCCAAATGCAATCTCTTCACATACACACACAGAGTGCATCTGAGTACAATTTTGTGGGGCTAAAATGGTGTCAATTTTGTTGTAACAAACAAAATCTCAAATTTTATTATATTTTTTTGACGATCACAACTCACATGTAAAATGTTGCACGAAAGTAAAAAAGTTACTTAAATATATAATGTATACATTTTATCAAAATAATCTCTTTGGAAAACTGTTTTTAATATATTAAGTAATTCAGATATAAAAACACTACCATTAGTTTTAAAATATAAATTAAAAGAATATGAATATTAATATGAGTCTGGGACCTTTAGCTTAGTGACCTGTGCATGCGTACACTTGTCACTGTATTATTGGTATAATAAACCAACTACCGAGAGGAAGGTGGCTTCGTTATCTGATAGCTCGTGATCTTAATAGATAGCTCATATCTGATGATTTACAAACGGTCATCACAGACTCTGCCTTAAAATATGAGAGTATAATGACCCTGGGCATCTGTCTCAGTGTTTAAAGCATTGACGTACTAATCCAGAGGTCCAGGGTTCAATTCTCGTGTTCAGGCGTCATTTTTCAGTTTAGAGAATATTATATATAGATGCGGCAATAACCATAATCAACCAATTTAATAGCTTGGCTATTTAATCTATCATTTAATATCATAATTCATAATCATACCGATAGAAGCTCTTTAAAAGTATCCGGCCATGTAAAAACATCTTATTATCACAAATAACGGGATGCAAAGAACAAGTTGGAGTTCAAATAGAAAAAATACGATTTATCATTTAAGTCTATTAAAATTAGACTACATTTTCTAATTTCTTTTCGAGTAAAAAAAATCCACCTAAAATATTATAATTATTATTCAATTATGCCCATATTTAATACCGTTCAATAAATTAATACACCGGCTTGTACTTTAACCGAATCTAAAGAATCTCTATCAGTGAAGTCATGTTAAACCATTTAGCTCTGCTTTATTTAACAAAACCATTCTAAAATATTGATTTTTTTTTCACATTATTTAGAATGAATTACTAAACCCTCACCAGAAGCAGCGTGAATAAACACTTTTTAATGTTAATATTAATATGTTCAAGTCGAGCAAAAGATCGCCTACTAAGGTGGCCCCCATTTGCTAAACTTTCTTGAACGTACACGGAAACAATAATAAAAATATATTATTTTTAATACAAAAAGTGGCGTACCGGGCGTGTATGCACGATGTTAATATGACATTATCTTGGGAAGCCCGAGCCATAAATCCTGCTCTCTCCTGGGACAGGAACATATTTCTAAGCGTGAACTTGCCCTTCCCGCTCCCCGCGCCCCCTCAGGAAGGGAGGCTCCAGGTGAAATATTGCATGGGCAGGAATGTAGGAAACGTAATACTGTCATGACATAAAGATCACGCGGTGAGGGATGCATGGAGGAACTTCCAACTGGAGAGGTAGATCACGGACTACGTCTAATTGTTAAGTCACAAAGAATGATAACCCGGCTACTACAACCATAGCATTGAGTACAATTTGATGTACACATAACTATCAGGATATTGCATTGTTTTGATTAAAAAATGACACCTTGACATGGGAATCGAACCAGGGACCTTTAGGCTTAATAAACCAATGTTTGTTTGTTTGTTCGGTTTTATTATTTCTTTCTTTAAACATACATATAAAACATGAATAAAAACATGGGTAAACATATAGAGACAAACATTAACACCAGCCCCGAAGGGCTCTCGAAAACGAACACGACATAGGGATAAAGACAATCACAACACGAATGGTAATGGCGCCCTTGCGGGCTGATATTTGCGATCTAAAGGTTAGGGGTGGGAACATTTTTCAAAAAACCCACCCCATCGCATAAACCAATGATCTTACCACTGAGCTATCAGAATTCTCCCATGCCCAGTGTCATACTTCACTCATATTTTAAGTCAGAGTCTGTGATGGACGTGTGAAAATCGTCAGATACCAATGTCTAATCAATTAAGGTCATGATGTATCAGATAACGCGGCCATCTTAAACTCTGGAGGGCTTCATGCTGACAAATGTGCAATGACAACTGTACGAATGATCATATCAAGAAGGATTAAATATTAAAGATATTATATTCTATAATTACGATTATAGCTTCATCATCGGGGTCGTTCCCGTGTTCAGTTACAATTTTTAAATTTTAAGAATATGATATTTAGATATGACTATAACAGTAATTATAAAATATAATAACTTTACTATTTAGTCCATTATTAGGATATTATCAGATCACTAAAGTAAAAGTCTAACTTACTCATATTCATTTTAGGCTTACAAGATTGATTCATGTCCGGGTACATTTGTTGTCGTTTAAGTTGTAAGGCTAACAGTAACACGTTTCAGTGTCTTTATTACACCATATTCGTGAATTTTCTCAGTTCATGAATCGGGTACATTTTTACCCATTCTGTAAACTGTTCTCTTTTCCTAACCATTTCATGAACTGAGCGGCAATAATCGTTACCCAGTTCACGAACTGGACGAGTTTTTAAAATGGACAAGCGATAAACAGTTTCATTCTATGAGTTAACTTAACTTTTAATCGTTTTAGAATGGAAGGTTATATAAGGTCGGGTTATTTAAATATATTAGCTTGAAACAAATTTAAGTTAGGCTTGTGGTATATGGTATAATAAGTTCCAGTTCATGAAATCGGCAAGAGTAAATGCAATCTTTGCCCATTTAGTAAAAATGGACAATAGAAGAAGCCGTTTTAATAAAATGTTCTGAAATTTGCCCATTTGGTGAAATGGGCAGTTTTTCTATTGCCATGTTACATATAAAAGGTTTGGTGAAATTGAACATGAGCAAGATCCGTATTTTTACAGTTTTTTTGTTACTAATAGCTTTTTCGAATAAATTTAAATATTGCTTGATAGCAACATTAATATTTCTTTTATACAGATAGTAATGGCAACAGTTCTTGTTTATCTATCACAAGCATCACGAAGTACAAATCTACACTTGTGTATCCATACAAAGAGCTGTATTAGAAGATCCATAGTTCTTATGGGAGATATTAAACACCTGTTGATAATAATATGTTTATAGCATTATATTTTTAGCACCAAGTATTACTACCCGTTCGGTTTATACGCTTAATGTTCTAATTACGATGGTTGTTTCGGGGATTAGGAAGGTTATATTTACAGCAAGTGTATCCACATTTGCATGGAGGAGGAGTGGAAAACAATTTTGGAGAAACCCCCTCAATACACTCGACTGAGATTCGAACCTTGATCTCCCCATGATTGAAACCCTCTTCGCTAAGCCCATGGTCTAACGCGATACTATAGTGTTAGACTGGACTGCCAAAGACGGGGAGATCAGGGTGTGATCAGGGTGTGATCCCGGTCGGGTAAATTAAGGTTGATTTTGCCTTATAAAATGTCACTTTCTTTACCTCTGTGAAAATGCGGGTGTACTTTCTATAAATTAAAAACATTTCTAATTCCTTGCACACTAGAATAATTAGTAAAAATACGTATAGCCCAAGCGGGTAGTAAGACGCCATGCCAAAGAAAACATATATTGAACATTATACTGTAGTCAAAAATTGTTTCGATATCCAAGCACCACATTTTTTACAGATTTATTCTACCTTATATGAATATAAAAATACAAGTTCCAGTGCGTATCATCAGCCAATATTAGCCCTAATTGTTTTAAAGAAACTAAGTCTTGCATCCCCTTTCTATTAAATCCACAATACACGTCGTTCTAATCAATCATATTATTATCTCCGTATTGCCACGAATGTTAGCATGTGATAAATATACTCGCAGTTATAGTTCTGGTGGAACTGTCGAGGCCATGGTTTTGATCATGGAAGAAGCGGACCGACGACGGACTCTATGGACAGTGCCTGAGCAAAATAACTTTACCTTGAGATATTCCACTATTGCTCTATCTTAAAAGCTAGACCATAGTGGAACCAACCAACGGATAACTCATATATGGCACGAAAGTAGATAGTTGACAGCTAGCAGAAGGTTCTTTAGTGCAAACATTGAATGAAAGTGACTAGTATCAACCTAATCGGAAATATTATTTGCTTATTAATACTATATTATCAATAAAAAGAGTTATGACTATACTCCGAGTATCAACATACATATAGGTGAATTATTGTTAATTATAATAAATATATATTAACCTGTGTCTGCTTGTTTTATTAAAGCAATAATACAAGGAATACAGTGACCACGTGCCGATTACTATATCATGTAACTAATATCAGACACCCGGAATAAATGTAATTATAAATAAAATTGAGACACAACAAACTTAGAAATCCGACTACCCATCTAGAGGAATAAACCACTGACGTCATACGAATACAGAGCGATCTGGTTTAAGTGCCGTGTACTTCAGCTAACACATCGTGACGCACAAGGCACAACTGACTACACTATGACCCCATCTTATAAACGTCACTATAATGGATCCAAGCAAGGTGGGACTATGTGTTCCCTTTAAGAGTAAATGGGGGTTACATGGACGAATGCAACACAAAAGAAAGCATTGTGAACCTTTGGAGAAGTCATTTCCCTGACACACGAGGACAAAGCTTCTCCACAAATATCCTTCTCGCTAACCTCGTCAGGACAAATTGAATTGTGTGGGCACACAATGCCTGGAGTTTGATGATGTCGTACAACTCTGTCTATTATTAACAATACCCTGGTTACTCACGCTGAACAAGAAAGTCGAAAATACTCTCAATGAGGCATTGGGACTTGAGATGGGTCAGATACATTATAATCAAGAGGGAGGGAAGGGAATGTAAACCAAGCTAGCTCATTGTGTTTATTTCCTAACCTAGTGGCTTTGTTTGGTTGCAACAAATAAGGTTTTAACTAAATAAATGTAGGTAGCATTCTTTATAAGGGTTAGGCGTGCCTGCTGGTAATACAAATACAAATGAATGGATGCTGAAGATGTACACTTTGAAAGGGAATACAATAAGTCAATGTGAAATAAGTGCCTTACGTTGGTTTGGGCATTTAGAGATGATGAATTTGGATCGAGTGGAGAAGCAAATCTATGAAGGTATAGTTTGTAGATAAAAAGGGAGGGCTATACCATATAAGACGTGGCTAGATCTTGGAGATTAATGCTAGAAAAAGAGAAACATTAAGACTTTTAAGAATAAAAGAGCATGTATGACTCTGTATATGGATGTTGTTGAAGCGAAGGGAGAATGCAAGGATATGGAAGTGTAGAAAAAGTGGGTGAGGATGGAATAAGTACTGAACTGTTTTTTGAGCTATATGCATAGTTTGTTGCCTACCCCGCAATGGAACGCTGTGTATGTATGTAAGACAAATGTGATGAAAGAGTGTGTCAAAGTAAATATTCATGGCCGTCACTTCTATTAAACTGATGGACTGATTTCATTCGAATTGTGTAAACACGCATGAGTTAGGAACAAAATATATATATCATATACATTTTAATACTATTACGAACTTAATGGATGAAAGCTTCCAAAACTATAATTAGATTGAAACTACCCTCATTGGTGGTCATACGTACAAAGGCGCTTGTCTCGTATTATCTGTTTTACCTGAGACGAGTAGGTTGAGGTAATATCTCAGCCGGGTAAATTCAGATTGATATATATATATATATATATTTTATTTCTCCATATAGATATACACGAATAAAAGTACAATTATTTTACCTTTCTAATCATTCCATCATTATAAGGAATATTCGTAAAGGGGAAAGTGTAGCGCAAGTATCTAAAATCGCAGCTATGTTCACTTTATTTTGCCGTTCTTAAGGTACCACAATAGAGTTAAATTTAAGCACGTTGGTGTAGAATACAATTTTTATTTATTTATTTAAGGTATTTAACTTGCACTTCCTGAACCGACGGATTATATCAGCACACGAGAATTTATATGAGCGAGAGAGAAAGAGCCTACCAATTTTGACGGAAGGTTAGTTTCACATATTTTCCAATTGACCTGGGATTGGCGGCTTTAATTCCCCTTCGAAGGAAGTTGTGCTAAGGATTTTTACCGCTCAATAAAAATCCATTGACCTCGGTTGGATTTGAACCCACGAACATGGAATCCTAAGGTGAGAACTTTGCCCCAAGATTACCGAGGTCGTCTCCAATATGATATTAAATGCGTGGCCTGCTATTACGATATGTTAGAATCCAAATACGTGTCGAAAAGAGAATATTGTTTTATTTTATTTGTGGATGAACGTAAGAGACTACAGTCGTCATATACGTGTGAATCTGACCTAAATAAAGCATTTATAGTATGTTTTATTGAAAACAATAAAATAAGATAGTAAAATATAAACATTTTATAATTCACTAAAGGACAGCGCTTATCACAGAGGAGCAGTCATTGTCGTGTCTGTAACCAAATTCTGCAAGAAGCAGCATCACGAAGATAAACAGTCGTATCAGCTTTGAGGCTGTTGGATGCTCCAGGTGCAGTCACAATTTATAACTGTCGTATCAGTGAGGCCTCAATACTCTGGGTACAGTCACAGTTTATAACTAACGCGTTGTGTTTTAACCATGATTTTATTTGGTGTGTTTATTCTTTTCATCTGACCTGAGAATGAAGCCGTCCTAGCATCGAAACATGTATAAATAACGTTGCAGTACTCGCAGCAGTAACCAAGGAACAGGGAAATACAGATAAGAAATACATTCAATTTTTATATTTTTTTTTTTCAAATTCTGTCAATTCTCAAAATAGTACTGAAATACGAAATATGCATGATTGCATCATCCTTTATTCTGAGGGAGAAGTAAGGTGGTAAGACTGGTATGACCTTGGGTGGCGTTAAGCTCACTTTGGTTTTTTTAAAGTGAGACTCCCTATATTTTATTATATATTACTGTAGATCACGTTGTGCCATTTTAAAAATTGTGGTTTTAAGCTTTTTAGAGTAAAAGCTATCACGTGAAATGAGCATCACAAGTGTCTGTGTCACCGACAACGGTCGCAGCATTCAGATTTGGCCTATTCAGACACAGCTATATATATGATATATTTGTGTTCGTCAGCAGTACCATTACTAGAGTTTCGCATGCCTGGTGCAAGGTTCTATCTTTGCGCCCCTTTTTTTGAGGGTGGGAGAAATAATAAAACCAAAACGATATAATTGTTTATAAATAACATTTGTGTACACAAGAATTATACAAGATCATTAAGTTGTATTAAACAAATTAATTAAAACATTTATATTAGTTGCACCTTTCTAGTTTTCGCCTCAGAAAATTTGTTGATTACATAATTATAATTAATATCTTTAACGATATTATATTAAATCGAAACTATGAACAGATTAAATAATTGTTTGTGTCTAATAGTCGATCTTAAATAAGTATTAATTCATAATGAATTAACTTGTTAAAACTTCTCTCACACGAAGCTGTAAAAACAGATCGAGAGAGAGAGCAGCATTGATAGTCCTATAAGACTCAATCCAAATTCATGAACAACCTGTAGATCGTAGTCAAGGGGGGATGCAGTTTTAATGTTTTTTATTGGTGTAGAGGGCTCACACTTAAAGCTTTGAATTTAATACATCATATTTAGATTTTTGTTATACTAAACTAAATCAGCAAGGTTCGTCGATTCTAAGGACGCGTCCAACAGTCCTGTGATTCAGTCATTCAGATGTGGGTGAGCAGATCACCTCGATGGTGCACATGGACTGAGCGACGCAATGAACAATTGCTAAATCACTCAATGGGGACAGCCTGGGCCCAATCGACACACTTGGTAGACCGACATCTGAACCACACAGAAAAGCACGACAGAGAAATTTAAAATAAAATTATATGTGACAATTATTTTTGTCAGTTCAATTTCAAGGTCCCCTGTGATTGTGCAACTGTCCCGCCTACCTAGTTATGTCAATGCGTGTGTGTTAGTTCAGTGGTGCTCCAAGAGTTACAGTATCTTAGACTATCCCCCGACACATCCTGTTTATCAAAGTTGCAAATAATTTTAATAAGGATTAAAACATTTAAAGGTACACACACCGTTCAGAGCTTAGTATGGGTCAAATGTATATAATACATTTGAAGAGCAATCTTATGACTTGATGACCTAATGCATACCGTTATACGCATTAAATGGGTATTAAAAATTCCCAAACGATTAAAGTACAGAAATAATAGCTTCTGTATTCTGATCTCCTTTCTACCCGCTTCTGCTGTAGTTATTAAAATAGGTACAAACTGTTTAGTCCTCGTTTTACCACTGGGTGACAGAGTCCTTCCGAACAAACAACTGGGCCAATTCTGAAAGATATTAATGATCCTACTATATGGTTAGAACGCTTTATCAGTTCTTATCCCTGCTGAATTGTTATATTGACTAGTTGACTGCTTTAAAAAAAGCAGACTGAAAGATAAATTGACAAGAAACAAAACTCCATAAAAAATTAGTTCCAAAAATATAACGGTAGAGAAACTGATAGATGGGGCCTGTATTTCAGAATAAGATTATTATTATTATTATTAGCACCACGTCTTACTACCCGTTCGGGTTATACGCACTTACGCTAATGTGTAATGGTAGGGTGATTGTGAGATAAAATGGAGGACCTACAGTTTAACGTGGAATCCGAACCATGGTGGAGGCCTGGCATTCCACACATTCACAAGTTGTGATTAATACACATCTTTTCAGAGGTGAGGAAAGGGTTTGGTAATCAGATAGATCTGTGCCAGGACAGAGGATTGAACCCCGGACCCCCAGCACAGAAGTCCGACACCTTACCCATAAACCACCAGGTCACCCAGAATAGGATTTATTTGTTGATCGCTCAGCGTTTGGCGGTTGGAGTTCTTCTAATAGGTACAATGTGGTGCCAGTTGGCGTGTGGTGGTTGGAGTTCTTGTAGTAGGTACACTGTGGTGACAGTTGATGTGTGGTGGTTGAGAGTTCTTGTAGTAGTTACAATGTGGTGCCAGTTTGTGTGTGGTGTCTGGAGTTCTTGTAGTAGGTACAATGTGGTGCCAGTTGGTGTGTGGTGGTTGGAGTTCTTGTAGTAGGTACAATGTGGTGCCAGTTGGTGTGTGGTGGTTGTGTTCTTGTAGTAGTTACAATGTGGTGCCAGTTGGTGTGTGGTGGTAGGAGTTCTTGTAGTAGTTACAATGTGGTACCAATTGCTATGTGAAGGATGTAGCATTAATTATTATAATTAAGAATTTTAACATTTTCTCATTAATATTTTTAAGGATATAAATATATAGTTGTATTCAATTTCTATAAGCAATCCTATCACGCACCCTTCGACAACACATTTTAACATAATACCTGTCTACCTACATTTATTAACGAGAGGCGCTTGCTGAAGTTAACAATAACTCTAACAAAATAAATACTTGTCTACGTGCATATATTAAAGATAGATGTTCGCAGACGTTGACAATCACTCTACAATAATTGGATATGTGCATAGGGGCCAATATTAACGCCATATGATAGTTTAATCAAGTCATACGAAATGTTTGATGGAGTTTCTAATTTCCTTTCCAAGCAAAACAAGATATGTTGCGTTTGAACTATGATTTCAATCTAAGAGCGTACGCGCGTACCAGATCTCGGGCCTAGGAAAACCATTCCGACAGCTCTGTGTGTTAGAACATGATATAGCTGGTAAATGATCACAAGCATGTATATCTAGTTCACTATTTTATTTCATGTGTATTGAAATTCAAAATTAATTGCAAATAGAAAATTTTAACAGGATCCAAAACCATAATATGCCTAATTTTTGAAAATGTCATGTTTTAGTTTTTCACGAACTAAATTTGGTGCCGACTGATTAACTATATCCTAGCTATTACATAGGCCTATATTTTAGTGTGACTACAATAGTGTGAAATCTATTTACTTAATGTTTTACATATAATATACATAAACTAGTGCTTATAGTTTCATCACATGCTAAGTTTTCTCTTTTATAATATTTATAACTGACATGATCACTATAAAATTTCAAGATTTTCTTTTTTTTCTACTGTAATTTTACTTTCTGATTCCGCTTCTTATAAATATAAGCTCCAACCAAATTTAAAACATTTTTTTTATAAGAAGCTATGCTAAATAATTTTGAGAAAAAATCTCTTTATTTAAATAAAGTATTATTCTTATTTAGCAACAACTTGTTCAAATTTTACTGATACTGATCTTCATTAAATAAATCTATAAGAGTAACAGATTCCAAAGAATGGCAAGAAGGTACATATTTAACACCCGGTTAATAAGACATATTTTAGATATATTTCCAAAATTGAATTGTCAAGCTTGAGTTGTTAGTGAGACACCGAACTTAAACATAAACCCTATTGTGGGACTCACCCATTCACAGATCATAAAAATCTATAAGGTACTTCCAGCCAACATAACTATAGCCTTGAAATGGGAAAAATACCAAATCTCAACTTTTCAACACGGGAGAGGGGTGTAAGTTGTGCCAAAGGGAACTGACTTTTTTTAAATTCTTGAAACGGTAAAGTAGCACATCATTTTAAAGGCCTTTGTAAGTAGATTCCACAACAGTTTGTTTCATTTGGACAGGACACATAATTCAAAAGTTATTATTATGATCGATCATTAATTTATTACAGTAAGTAGGTAACCACTTAAATAAACGTATTATTACAGCTACTCTTCACAAAAAGTGTATATAAGATAAAAACATGTTCGTAAAAAAGTGCCAAGTTCTACTTGCAATGTCTTCCAGAATAACTTGTCACTTCTATTAAGTCTACCTAAGTGTGCAAATATAATTTTAAGTCTTTAGTTAAAGTTCTCCTATACACTTTAGCTTAAGACTAAAATCAGATTAATACACTTCTATAGACTTAAGAGAAGTATTTAGTTAAAGTGAATAGGAGAACTTTAGCTAGAGACTTAAAATTAGATGTTCACACTTAGGTAGACTTAATAGACGTGACAAGTTATTTGGAAATACATTGCATGCAGAACTTGGCACGTATTTTTCACAAACACGTTGTTGGTGGTTGTGTTATTCTTAAGCTTAGAAATCAATATCAAAATTAATTTATTTGATATTTTCTTTAAGAAAACCATATTTTTCCCCCCAAATGATAAGTAATATATTTAGTTCAGTAATCTATACTGATATCGTAATGAAAATACTACGCGTATATGGGTTTAAAAACCAGAAAATAGAAGGGTCTTATAGACAGGGTAGTTTACGTTTGTTAAGTCTAACCTGCTTGCATGACCGCATGATCTAAGGCGTCACTCTTGCAATAAACTAGAATACCAATGACAGAGAGATCAAAGATATAATCCTAAGGAGATCGGGGTTTGAGTCCTGGTTGAGGGTATTAAGGGATGGTTTTCCTAATTGTTCTACCAGTTTCTCTCCACGATAATTTGGCTACACTTATTCTAAATCTAGCCTTCCTAATCGCTAACACATTAAAGTAATTAGTACTTAGGCGTATAACCCGGGCCAGTACTGATAGGTGGTGGTAAAATAAGCTACATCAGGATGTTAAGAAAGAAACAGATGTAACAAAAAAAATACTGTAAATCTATATCGGGATGTTATAGAAGAGACAGATGTAACAAGAAAAAAACTGTAAAACTATATCGGGATGTTATAGAAGAGACAGATGTAACAAGAAAAAAACTGTAAAACTATATCGGGATGTTATAGAAGAGACAGATGTAACAAGAAAATAATATAAAACTATATCAGGATGTTAAGAAAGAGACAGATGTAGCAAAAAAAAAACTGTAAAACTATATCAGGATGTTAAGGAAGAGACAAATGTAACAAGAAAATACTATAAAACTATATCAGGATGTTAAGGAAGAGACAAATGTAACAAGAAAATACTCTAAAACTATATCAGGATGTTAAGGAAGAGACAAATGTAACAAGAAAATACTCTAAAACTATATCAGGATGTTAAGGAAGAGACAGATGTAAAAGTAGAAAATAAATTAGGAATGGCTCCATGAAGAGGAAGAAGAGATTATATTTTGTACCATCCGCAACAAAAGGCAAGCAGTGATGCCTGATGTGTAAATGTCGAAAGAACCTGCAATTTTAAGATGTTTATATCTATTGTCACACAGTCTTTTATGTTAAAAATTTCGACAATCAATTTTACTATTTAAGATTAATCTTTTATGTACATTTTCCAAATTTGTTTAGTGTTTAATACAATTCTATGCAATTTTTTTAACTTTTAATGTCTCTTTATTACAAACTGATTGAATCCCAAATAACTATAAGATAAGATCATAGTGCAATCAATTAAGGAAATTTGCTAGCCTTAAAGATAAAGTTGTGTACATAATTAAACAAATACCTACCGAATGTGTGGAGTGGAGGACGCGTAGGGAATAATTTAAGAAACACCATCTTCAATTCACCATGCAATAATTCATTTATTCAATAAATCTCATCACAGGAAAACAATAATATTGTTATTCAGTCCAGGTTTTCATAAATGCTGCGATATTTGATATAATACAATGTATTTCATAAAACACTCATTTATGTATATTTATTAAGATATTTCATCCAAGGTGTGAATATAAGATACGCTAAAAAGGCCAAAGTTTTTGCATTTTTTATAACACAAAATAAAGTTTGATCACAATAAATCAAATATCACTTCAATACTAAAATAGATTTTAGTTTTAGACATTTGGTGATATAAATATTTTTTGAATATCTGTCATGAGCATAGCGGAACTATCCAACACACTTTTTAAATGAAAATAAAAAGTTATCAGCAAATTCCAGAACACCCTTGATATATACCTAACAACTACTATTTTTATCTTCATGTGAAGAAAATTAAACTCTGTGTTTGTACAGAAGCAATATTTTATCTATTTTGACCAAAAAAGTTTTTCTAGAGAAAGTGCAAAAAACTGGGTGTTTCCCCCTCGCGTTCCAACATCCCCCCCCCCCTAAGTGTTTCTATTTCCAGACTTTTTAAGTCCAATCACATTAATTGCAGTTGTATTGTATTAAGATTTTCTTCTAATCGACCAGCAAAGAACGAAATGATTTTGAAACAAACATAGCACCACATCTTCGCCACCTAGCTAAAAAAAGAAGTAACCAGGGGTAGTAAAAAAAAAAGTTGTTCTCTTTAAGTTCAAAGGAACCGTAGACAAGAGAACCCCAAGTTCTTTAATTGAGTTTTTCAATTAGGTGAGGAAGTCTTGCTTTGAAGTTAAAATGCCCTTGGGGGATTTAAGTCAATTTTATCTCACTCTGAATATCTTTGTTCATAATTTGATGATAGTCTTGGTAATAATGAGGAGTATATGTACTTCGATTACAACTTTAAAGCTCGAATCCTGGACGGCTATATAACGGTGATATATGTATATTGTTTTATATCCAGTTTAAAAAAAAAAAAATATGACGATTTTAGTAAAAAATTTTTTTTTCTCAATGGCTTACTATAATAATTAGTACTTTATTTCACTAATAATACATATAATGGAGAGAAAAACTCCATGACGTCAGTCTACAAGCGAACTATGCCGACCGAGTGGCCGCCACCGTTAGCCAGCATTTGCGGATATAAGGTATCATGTGGTCAGCACAATGACAATATAATGACAATATTACAGAATTATAAGATAACTAGTAGATCGTTGCAGTGATGCTTGCCTATTACTGCATTAACATTTACTCTAGATATTTATTGGGAAAACATATATATATATATATGTATGTATATATATACGTATATATATACATATATATATGTATGTATATATATACGTATATATATACATATATATACACATATATACATACATACATACATATATATATATATACCTCACTTGACTTTCTAATTAAAAGTTTACTCGTCAAAGGCTATCAAATTACATGGTTATATTTAACTTTAATTGTTTAATTTGAATCAAATCTTATATTTTCCCTCTTCCGTCCACGATAGGAACTTTAAAACGAACCCTCTCCTAGCTCTCTATCTATTAGTTGCACCAAACCACTTACGTAAGAAATATTAAGCTGTTATTATTTTTAACCAAAGAGAAATATTTTATTTACCGATATACAATAATAGGCAAATAATGGTTTCCATGGTGATATAAGCAATGAATGATTGTACAGTTTAGCCGCTGCCCACACACAATGAATATATGGAAAATTCGCAAGGAAAATTTAGTTTTAGTTTTAGGCTAAATTTTTTGCCGGAATCCTGGACCTCTGACATTTAAAATGACTTCATTGGTTAAAAGCGGTAAAACCTTTTACTCTTAATTTCAACTATCAATAATGGGCTTATTAAATTATATATAACAATGTGTGTGGGTGACCTGGTGGTTTAGGGGTAAGGTGTCAGACTTCTATGCTGGCGGCCGGAGTTCAATCCTCGGTCCCGGCAAAGATTTATCTGATTACCAAACCCTTCCTTCACCTCTGACAAGACATCTTGTGAATGTGAGGAATTCCAGGCCTCCACCGTGGTTCGGATTCCACGTTAAACTGTAGGTCCTTCATTTCATCTCACAATCACCCTACCATTACACATTAGCGTAAGTGCGTATAACCCGAACGGGTAGTAAGACGCGGTGCTAATAATAATAATAATAATAATAATAATAACAATGTGTGTGTGTATGTGTGTGAGGGGAGAGAGTAGGATAGAGTGTGTGTGAGAGAGAATCAGATAAAGAGAGAGAATGTGAAAAGATATATAAGGTACACAAAACATTAATTTTAAATATCATATCCTCAAAATTAATCAATAAAATGAAAACATCGATTAACTTCTGTATTTTTATTCTGTTACTATTTGCTAGAATGAATATCAAAACCCATTATTTGAATGAAATGAACACCAAACCCCAATAAACACCAAAACTCATACTTAGAGGGTTTAAATGGCTATTTTTAAACATTATTCAAGATAATTTTATCGTTTTTGGGCTTACAATATATACCAAAACATATTTACACATCATTTAATCATGCGCGAAACAAAATGTAATTAATATTTTCAGGAACTTAACAACTCAACCTTTTAACTTCTGAATTATGCTCAATATTATGAAGATTTAAATGAGAATTAACGGTAACAACATTCCAATAAAAAATAAATGTTTCCCCAGTTTAGGAATTTCAATTTAGATGTATTACGACCACCATCCAAAGAGAAATATTCATCTAAAGGGAAAATTGTGATGTGTGTGAACCAACAAATAAAGATTGAGTTATTCATTTTTAGTCAAAGAGGTATATTTTATCTAGAGATCGACAGCCATGCAACAAATAACGGCTTTCATGGTGATTAAACAAAGAATGAAAAACTGAAAATTATCTGTGAAAATTGGGTTTTCGTGGAAAACAACTATTTTTTCCGACATCCTGAACTCCTTACCGTTAAAATGAGTGGCCATTAGTTAAAATCTATTCAGTCATTTACTCGTAATTTCTATTACCCTAATTGGGCTTATAAAATTATATATAAGGAGGATATTATCCAATAATTAATTACTATTTGGTGTGTTTTAAATTAAAAGGCACAATACTACGTATAAATAAGAACAAAAAGCTTATACAGTGTGGGGCCGAAACAGACGATTAGTAACTTGAAAATCAAAACTTTAATCCAAATATAGATATTCACTATATAAATAAAATCAAACTACATATTAACACACTTTTTGAATGTAATACCAGTTAGGCGAGCTCCAACGGACTTCAGACAAACCCCAGAACGTTGTCTAACACTTTTCTCAGCATAGATCGTCTCATTGTTTCCAACTCACCCTATAGTATGGATGAAACTGAGACTAGTGCTTATAGCACAACTGGGTGTACTGAAGTGGTTTGTCATTAATAGTTTTCCACATTTTATCCACACGAGTGCAGCTATATTTCTTCTAAAGCTCTACTTAACGAATCCACAAAATGCTAGTATAAATATGTTGATAGAAAGCTGAGTTAGAAATAGATGTTGGAAAAACATAAATACATAATGTTTGAAGAGGTTATTTATATTTTTTTGAGTCATTGCGTTTATTGTAAATAATAAAGCAGACATTTTACTATAAATCACAAAATATATAAAAACTTAATTTTATAATTAAGTAAACCTGTGCAGCTTAGGTGTTGCGGTGATAACAGAATTTTATTTTCCCGTTATTGGGTTTTATCTAAGACTATTCTAAAAGTTATTGAATTAACATACCTTCTGGCGTGGTCAACAAATGTCACGTTTGACGGCTGGTTTATATTCTGTTGGTATTATGCGAATCTATTTAACACAGTACAAAATCAAATTGATAACTCAATGTTATGTATGAGTATCAAATTAGTTTTACCTATTGGATAGTGCTTACATTTATTTAATATGACATTGTTCATCTAGCCATCTCCATGGCATAGTTGTTAGTGTACTTGGCTACGAGTATAATGGTCCAGGGCTCGATTCCCAGCTGGTACCTTGGGTAATTTCCCCGAAAGGAGAGTCCCTCAAACGGTCACCAGGTTTTAGCTAGACTTAAGTGTGATGTACCCCAGACGCGCACTACAAGTATTATACACATTCACTCGTATTTAATTATATTACTTATCCATTTAAATATTGCACTCAGTATTTAAAAAAATCGTTAAATAAAAGATAAACCCTCTGATAAGTGAAATAAAGGGGACTGAACCCGTTTGTTATTGTAAAATTTTCAGTTATGAAATTAATTCCCCTCTGAAGGGTTAAGAGTTTAAAAAAATGTATAAATTACCTAACATATATAATGGCAGAAAAGTATTTTTTGTTTATGTATGTACTGTACATAGATTATTGAAATAATTGGTTAACTTGCTTAGAAAAATACGTACAGCAATATTCTTCGGTTTAATATCATCAGTAAAACTGAACTGGTTTTTCTATTTTCACTGTTTAAATAATTTTAAGTTACAACTATTAAATTATATATTTTATATCTTAACAAATAATGGTTTTATCGACATAAAACCTTTATTTGGCAATTCCTATACTGACACAAATACATAAACAAAAATTATGTTAGCTATTTCGGATACACTGGGTTTCGGTTTCGGGTCTATGTAAAAATCAATCACATAACGAATCTTGGACGTGTTTCTTTCTAATTTATTTGGGCTATTTAACTTTCACTTTCTGACCCGACTGATTATATCAGTAGACAACTTATAAATTAACTTATATATAGAACAGACACAGCACCCTTCCTCGAACGTTAATTTATCACTGTGAAAGGTGAAACCCACTTGGAACTATAGTTGATTCATTAACTCTTGACCTAATTCATTGGTTCTAAATAACGTAAATAAATAATATGTCTTTAATAACTAGTGTGCCATGTTTGTAAAAACAATTATCAGCCTATATCTTCATGTCAATATTTATATGAAATGCAATATATTATGTAACAATTTAAAACTTAATTTGAAGTGATTAATAAAACGGTTCTTTTGAACTATGTTCGATAGTAAACTATATCTTCTTATATAGTTGGAGATCTTCAATATTATTAAATATACCTACTAATGATTTAAACGGGAGGTCACATGCATTTCAAGATATTAAATCAAAACATGTATTTAACAAATAATTATTAGAGAGTAATTTTACAAATATGGGCAATAAAGAGTTTTTTTTGGATTAAGTAATCAAATATTATACATCAAGTTTAGTAAACTCGTTTTAGTAATTGGTTTGATGACAGTCACATTAAGAATTCCTTTGAATTAAAATTAAGTTTTAACTATAAATACAAAGAAAAACTGACCTACACCAATCTAACCCCCAAAACGTTGAAACTAAAAGTCAAAACCTATTTTAAAATAAAGGCCAATTTTATGAAGTGACAAGAAAAATATAAAAATATAAATATTAAATTAAACCAAGATAAAGGACCATTATTATCATAAAGAACACATATGTAAACTTAAAACACAAGGCGTAGAGTAAATAAACATTATAAAAAATATACCTAGATTTTCGTTAAAATTTTATTGTTGTGCTGCTATGAATTTTATTTATAGGTTATACTATTAGGTCTATCTGGAAATAGTTTATTCTATTGCAAGAAATATTTTATTTATTTTTGCCATTTATCCTCATTTTGCACTGAGAATAATAATTTATATACTAAGAATGTTTGAACTTAGCACATAAAGCTAAAAAGTATTTAATGAAAAACAAATAAACTCGCCAAATTAAAAGTAGAGTGAATCCCTTTGCCTGAACTCCAGTAGTCCAAAATTCCGGAGAGTCTGGAGAAAATTTTAGTAAAACGGAGAAAAAAGGAAGCAAAGACAATTGAAATATATTGAATTTCTTGACATACTCACAGTTAAAAAGCATAATTCTAAGAAACAGTGATGATAATTGCTTGATATTTTCATTTTGTCGTCAAAACCATGGGTTTTTCTGTAACTAAAAATAACCTCACTACTATAAAAATATATAGTGTAAATGTCAAACTACAGTGCATATAGCGTGCTATACATATGTTAAATTAATTAAAATAGTATAGAACTTATTATACAGTAGCTTGAAATTTGTGATAATCTGTCTTACCGTATTCTCCCCCTCAATCTTGATTCTCAATAATCTGACCGTTCCCAAATAATTCGGACTAACGAGGTTCTACTGTACTATCGATAAAAAAAGTGTATAAGCAAATTTAATTGCTTAACATATAGACATTATTATATAATAACTTACAGTTACAACATATAATTAGCTTATACCTCAACTCAGTTAGTAGTATGTCTATATAACCAAATAAGGGTCCCAGGTTCGAGTCACCGATGAATTTTGTACTTGATGTATAACTTTCATTGCTATAAATTAATTCATGAAGCACTACCTTCAAAACTCAATTTATAAAAGATAATTTTTTATTTGTCAAACTCACTTCAATAAAAGTATTATTAACTAAACCATATCAAACAAGAATAAACTCCCTGCAATCAATAAAATGTTCATGTACTTACCCTTTGTATCTTCTGGTTAGAACACCCTTCAAAACTGGACTATACTAGCCGCGTCCTAAATTGAAGAGTGGGATGAACGAGCCTGGGTGTAACTGCATCTGATGTGCCAAGCGTACGAGTCAGTGATTCCGATTGGACTCCGGAATGACACTCACAACAGTACCGGAATTACGACTAACCTGCCACCGGTGGGCAAGACGGGATAATCCACCTATACAGCAGGTGATGTGTGTACGTCACTGGTGCTCTGGTCAAAAATATATTTTGTCAACACTGGCGGAAGTGATGGAGAGAGGCCAGCCAATCAAAGCTTGATCGATGGTGTACGTGCTGATTTTTATCCATCGAAGTGGCCGATGGGACGTCACCGACGCATATTTCAACTCCAGGTGACTACAAACACTATTTAAGCCCAGTGATTCTGAAGATTTTCGACTATTAAATTGGATGCCTTCAGGAGAATTCATGTCCTAGACTATTAAATTGGACGCCTTCAGGAGAAGTCATGTCCTAGGATATTGTATTAGCCGCCGTCAAGATAAGTCCGGTTCTGGACTTGGACATTTTCAAGATGTTTTCGTATTTTATATATATTTATTTCATCGATATTATTTTAATACACTTTAACTATGGCTTGTTCAATTTTGAAATTAAAGTAAAGTATTTATTGGAATAAACCTGAATAGGCAATGTAAACTATTTGCTAAATTAATATTGTTTGTGATACTAAATTTTGTAATGAGACAGCTAATTCTTTTTGCCGACAATTATGCGCTACTGTCAGTGAGGTAACTGAATATATCAGATTGCCATATTTTTTAGACTAATTTTTGCTAGAAGTATTTTATTTGAATTGTCTAAATTTAGCTGTTAAATGTAAACTCATATTTTGACGATGTTTTCTTATTTTGAATTATTTGGTAAAGTAACGTAAAATTTTGCTGATAGATTGATTTTGACTTTGAATATTTTCAAAATTATTTAATTGAATTTAATTGTGGTTTATCTAGAGTTCTTTTTGTATGTTAAATAATTTTTACTAACAAGTAGGGATCTTGTTAACGTCCGTAGTTGTGTCAACATTTAATAGTCCCGCGGGAGTTTGACATATGGCCTGTAATTAGAATTGATAAAAATAGAATCAACAAAAAAGAGTGACGCAAACTAAGAAGTTAGTTCTATTCGACTCGTCGTAGTAGGAACTCATTTCAGGATTTTTTTAGACCTGAGGATGGTGCCATCGCAGCGCCGAAGCATGTCGTGACATTCTCACACCAGATTTAAAAGGAACAAGGGAATTAAACTTTTTCAGATAAGAATAGAATTCAACTTTATTTACTAATTCTTTATATCTTTATATCATACTTGTGTTAATTCTAATTTATAAACATATATACATCTTTTTTACACCTTATTATATTGTTCCTCTAATATTCTTAGATCTTTTGGACTTCTGTCTCGTAAAATTTCGTAGTATTAAATTTGTGAACTCAAAATTTCCTGAAAGACAAGATTAATTAACTTACATGTTTCATTAACATAATATGCTTCATTCTCAAACTTTTTTACTATTTTTTACTTAATTTAACCAACTTCAGTGTTTTCGATCAATATTATATACTCTTAATGACTGGTTGACTTATGTCTTAATACATATATTATGATATTTTTTAGTCTGATTGTGTAAATGTTACTGTGACTCACATTTTTAATATGTATGTTAAAGTGTCTAGTATTATAATGTAATTTTATACAAATTGTTTTATCACAATCATTCTAAAATATACACTCTTTCTGACAAGTTAACTCAATATTATCTTTTAACTCATTTCCCAACTTAACTTCTTAGTTTGCGTCACTCTTTTTTGTTGATTCTATTTTTATCAATTCTAAGTATATATTGTTCCTTACTAGAATTAAATATGTTTTTTATGAATATGGCCTGTAAGCCAAACTCTTGTGTTCCCCGAAATATCCGTACGATATTAAATTTAACTTCCCTTTTTTCTGTATGTATTCAACGTAGTGTAGCAGACAACTTTTGTACCAATTTCAACTATGCCCATTAGGCTCTTTTCTTTTTGTAGTATATAACTATATGACTAGACATTTATAAAGTAATTTGCTCGGATATTCAACACTTTAGGTTGTTTGTCAATACTCACTGTTGTTAAACTGACATTGTGTTGTTGGATTGAGTGGTTGTCTCTTCTAGACTGACCAAGTTGACTTAAGAACATGTTTCATGTTTGGAAACATTCGCATGATAGTACTGCGCATTTGTTTAATATGATTTTCAACACAACCCCTGATGGATTTTTGAAGCCATGTAAATTATTGTTTAAATTGTTATTATTTTAAATAATACATTCAGATTGTTACCTAATTGTTGCTAATGTCTTTCCTCTTTATAATTTTTTGTAGCTTACCCCTGCTTTCCTTTTAGTCTAGTGTGGCCGTAACTAGGAGGTAGTAGAATGAGTGGTAACATGTGTATGGATGTTGTTGAAGCGAAGGGAGTATGCAACTTTAGCGAAGTGTGGAGAAAATTAGTGAGGATGGATCAAGTACGGAGTTTTTTTAAAACTATATGCAGAGTTTCTTGCCTACCCCGTGAGGGAACGGTGTGATTCAGTACGTATGTATGTATCAATTTGCTCCCCCCTTTCATCAGGGAGCTGATTTGAAGGTATCCAATGGTCCGTTTTTCGTAGTATTGAATTTTTTTTTACTGAGTATAGAGGTTGGTAATACCTATTTTAACCACAAAATATTTATTCAGGTATGTACTTAGTAAACATAAAATTACTATATAAACTTAAGATAAGATAAATTAAAGTTAAACCCTCATTTTATAAATGTTGACCACTTGAAATTGTTAAAAGACTAACCATATAGGTTTAAATCTAACTACTTTTCAGAATCAAGTGATGAATATGGCCATTTCAATCCCTAAACATACCTGCTAATCTGATGGTTTATCAGAGTTAATCTCATTTGGTGCAGTGATATGTGGGTGATAGGATTATTCAGTCAACACCCAATTTGTTGTCATAAGGGATACTAGCGTCACTTTATTGAGGGGAGTCCTGATGAAAACCAGCCTAACTTTGACTAACTATTGGCAACACCTAAGATAGCTCAATCATTTTACAACCTCAGGAAGATTCATTTGTTTCGTTAGTACAGATGTGATTGGATTTGTTAACTTTATGTCTGCATTCAATAAATGCTTATAAACTTTTAGATACGCTAGTTGGAATTAAATATGTTACTTTTGAGGGAGAACTGACTGACTATTTGTGTTAGTAAGCCTTAGTTTAATTTATCCACATCAAAGTGTACCATTACCACGTTTATTTATTGTTTACTAAAGTATATTAGAAATAATATTATTGTACTGAAGGAATTAGAGGATCTAGTCCGACACTTTAGCTCAGACGGTAACGTATTTTAATACTGAGCTAAGGAGGATCCTGGTTTCGATGCCCAGCATGGCCGAAAGTTTTATCATTGATGAAATATTGGCTTTCCCTTTCACAGTGATGAATTAACGGCCGCTTGATAGATGTGTATTCTAGGTTTAAGTTAATCTATAAGTCGTGTGCTGATATAATCAGTCAGTTTAAAAAGTTCACGTTAAATAGTTCAAATAAATTAGATGAATAAATATTAGGACTTAACTTCAAAGTGAAATGAACTTGACACGTAGTAACTGTAAGCTGGATAGCTGATTTTATGGTCTAAGATGTCACTTTTGCAATAGACCGGATACATAGTGATAAGGGGTTGGTAATCAATTCTCGAATGGGTATATTGATAGTAGTTTTTCTAAATAATTTTCTCCTTTTCTTGTAAGCTTATTTTGGTACTTACAATCTGAATTTGATCTTACTCATCCTTGCCTCATTAGTACAAATAAGCAGATAACTTGGTTTACAGGAAAACGCGAAGTACAAAAATAATATAAAGAACTGTCATCATTTAGTTTAGAACACAATGAAAGAATAATATCTTATTAATAAAATTATTTAATTGCTCTTAGTTATAAAATTTATGTTTATAATATAAAAAAACCAATCGAGTAGCTTTATATTTCATTCAAACTATATTATTAACTTATTTATCACATAACTTATCACAAACGGTATCAGAATAAAAATTTGGAACTACTCAAATTATATAACAATTATTTACTATGTCCACGATAACTTTATATCGTTGAAAATATAATTATTGTCTAAAACAATTTTTTAATATATTTAACTTATCTTTATAAAATCTATTATTATAGCATAATATTTTCTTGTTTTAATTGATTGTTAAATGAATCTCAAAACATAATGCACTGTTGCAAATTATAAAAATCAAACAACTCTCTTTATTATTTCTTAACAAACAATGTATTTATATATCCTTACTGTAGATACTTATTTTTGTTTAAATGATTTTTTTTATCTTTTAAATATTTTTAATGTTCAATATTTTGTATTTCTTTCATTTAAATAAAATATATCATTTAATAAAGATATTGTAACAAACATGATTTTTAAAACACCGACGATAATCCAATTGTGGTCGTCTGGAGACAATGAACCTCATGAAGAAATCACTGACTCTACGGAAGATGGATTGTTTCACCGAAAGGGTCAAAAGAAGCTTCAGCCCCTCGCCTTACAACATAACATATTTAATCTTCTTATTTTCTTAGAGGTATTGGTTTTTATCTTTAAATGTGATTATTGTAATAATAATTAATATTGGTTTTAAATGTTAAGTTTTAACATTCTTATAGACGTAGTTGTTTTACTAACTGGTCCGAGAGTTGTATCGAGGAGCTTTGGAAGTGATCACGATGGTCTTGTAACTTACAATGTATTATAAATGTAGAAATATTGTAATATGATTTTTTATATCTACTTTAGATGTTTTAAAGAACCTTTCAGCCACTATAAATGTAAATTTATAAGTAAGTTAATAAATAATGCCGCAAAAAAAATTTGTTATTTAAGATTTTTTTAAAAGAGCTTTTCAGAATGTATGAATATAAATTAATATACCTATGTTGGTAAGTGAATATTGTGTCTATGACCTTTGAATCGGGAGAGATAATCCAAGAAAGCAATCGTGGACACTTTTACAAAATCTGTTTTAAGAATGTCGATTTAAATAATTTGGGAAGTGAAAAGTCACGCAAAGCCCGGTTATATTCTTGAGTCCAAGACTAGAAACACCAACACTGAAGAAGGACATGTTTTGGAAAGTCCTGAGCGTATTTCCTTTAGTGAACCTGCAAAGTTATTAAGAACAAAATCAACAGTTTTGGTAAGCATTTTTAGTTTGCTTATTTTGAACAAGAACCTGAGCAAACATCTGCTGCGAATGTTAGTTGTTAGATTATATACAACCTCTCCCTGCTCTCGGCCATGTCAGGGGCGAGTCATGAATATTCAAACAAATAGACTACCAAAGTGGAGCTCACCACGCGTTTGGCGAGTTGTTATTTGTTCTCCCTCTCACGTCTCTCTCGGTCCTTGTTACACAGGAAAAGGCTATGGGCCGTTCAACTATTAAATAAAAGTAATTGCACTAAAACCTCTTATGTACTGTACATTTATCATCTCTTTCTAGCCCATTGCTTACCACACTCAGTACACCCGACCGAGATTCGAACCTCGATCTCACCGTCACCGGCAGTCTAGTCTACTGCGAAAAAACCTACGAAGTGAGTTTTAATCTAGTTATTAATTTAACAGGTTTTTGTTGATTTTTAAAATAATTCAGTGTCTTTTCAGTTGCAAACAAGTTAGTGTTAATATTTTGTTTAGTTTACAAGAATATTTCAAATATGTTTACTGTGTTGAACTTGTTATGTACTCAGTGTTGCCAATTTAGCGACTTTATTGGTAGACCTAGTGACTTGTACGGGTCTGAAACGACTAATTTTAATTTTTAACGCCTAGCGACTAATATGGTGACTCTTCTTAATTTTCTGTTAGTACATGTTCATTATTTTAAATTTCAATGATATATAATTTTGATTTTTGAACTACCGTGCTGCAATTCATTGCCTTGGTATACAAAAGAGCTCCAAGATATCTATCCATCTATCATTCACAACTCACAATGACATCATTCCGGATCTGGGGAACAGCTCACTCCACTGATGTATCTTACATTCAGCTCACATTAATGTATGCATTTTTGGCTTGGCGACAAATCTGACGACTTTTAATTTTTAGTTTAGCGAAAATCTAGCGGCTTTCTGGTACTAATCTAGCTGCAACACTTATATGGTCGCTGGCAACACTGCGTGTACTCCATTTACCTGAATGATAATAACCTTAACTCGAGGGTTTACACTATACTGTAGCTTGTTGAGCCAGCGAAGCTAGGATCTGTTTTACCTTGAACATCAGATACATTATGTAAGCCAAGGTCACACGATAATAATAGTACTGTACATAGCTTTAAATTCTGGTTATCTTTTTCAATATAACGGCCAGAATAAAAGGTATCGCGTTTAATCGCTCCTTCGTATTGGTCAAAACAAGACTGCTATATTTGAGGCCAAGCGGAGTGTCACACTCACGTCTCCCTGGTAGTGTTACAATATTCAGGAAATATCCCCAATATCGACAAGAATCTAACATGTCGGTCCTGTCAAAATACAAATCTTTTCAATGGTGTTTCTCCCATGACAGATTGGAGTCCCACCCCGGGAGTGGTTTCGGGTGAATCGACCCTTGACGTGCTGACGACAGAGGACGCGTGAGTGAGTGAGTGATGTTGGAGCGTCGTCTGGGCGTCGTTCCACCAACTCGTAGCGACGCGGGGCAATCCATCATATAGCGGCGCGCCAGCATGATACTTTGGTGACCTTGGCTCGTTATTGATGGTCGCTCGTTCGAGCCTCTGGGCAAACAAAAAGGAAAGATACGTTAAGAGCAGATTAGCGTTGTGGAGCCGGATTGTAGGTGCTTAGCGGGCTGCATCGATTTAGGAATATACTTGGTATTGCCGCTTGCTACCCAAGCAAATAAAATGAACTCTTTCAAAGATATTAGTAGAACCATTTTAAGGATTTGGATTTAGGTAAAATCAATCAAACAAACGGAACATTTCTTCAAAATTCAACCAACAATATGTTCGACGTATTTGTATTCGCGTGTTACCAGTGCGTCTTGGTGAATAAACAAGAAGCTCATATTGATGATCTGACGGTATATATTGTGTTGGACAGGATTGTCAGTGGTGAGGAGATTGGAGTTGGAATCACAGTTGTGTATACTAATTATGACTTTTCCTAAATGGTTTTCCATTCTCTTTAAACAAAAATTGAGGGTACAGTTACTCTAAAATTTCACCCCCTACTCCTCCGCCCTAATCTATATTACTTAAGAGTAATTTAAATTTGAATATAGTTATAATGGGTAGTAAAACGGTAAGAAAATAATAATATATATGTAAATATGTTTGAAAATCATAGGCCTTTTACATATTGCCGGTTTAACTATGTGACACTGCCGATGACAGGAAGAACAAGGTTCAAATATCGGTAGGGTGTACTGGGGATAGTTAAAAAAAAAAGTTTTCCACTCTTACATCAAGCAAATTCAGGTATAATTTATATACATTCATTCGGCCACATACCTAAATCATTAGCGTAATTAGTACACCATAATATGCGTAAAGACAGAATAGGTAGTAAGACGCAGTGCTAAAAAAAACTATATTTCAAAATATTTTTATTACTATCCGTTGTTTTTTGGGGAAAAGATAATGATTAAAAAAACATATTAGAACACAAACCTTTGGCTCTGCACTATCTGTTAGCCATCATGGATAATTTTGTTTCTAAGTCAATTATTCACGATTCAATTAATCTCTCATTTAATGTTCAAAAGTTGGGGTAACATTTATTTGTGGGCGGGTGATTTTTAGCGTTGATATTTTAAACAAGTTTTGACGTTCTTGGTTAATATAATAGTAAATAAAACCCGAATCGAAAGTAAATAAAACTATCTAGCAGCTGCTGTAATAAGAAATCAATGAACATACATACATACATACATACATACATACAAACATACAAACATACATACATACATTCATACACATACATACATACATACATACATACATACATACATACATACATACATACATACATACATACATACATACATATATACATACAT
>CABEEJ010003679.1:9034-67743 GCA_901482245.1 Timema douglasi
CCCCCTTCCTTTAAACTCCACACACACACATGCCCTATCCCTATCTTGAGCTAGATACATTCATTCTACCTCATTAAACCCTATATCTTTTAGGTGCATTCTAATATTATCTTCCCATCCACGTCTTGGTCTACCCACTGGTTCCATTGGGTTTGCCAGTCAGCACCCTGAACAAGGTTCTAGAGTCTCCCATTCACGCTACACGTCCTGCCCACCATAACCTATGAGACTTTACTATCCCAACAATGTCTTGTGATGAGTAACCTCCTGCTTCATCCCTTTTTGGACCAAAGATCTTATTAAGCACCTTATTTTAGAACACAATAAATTTGTTTTCTTTGTGTAAGGTAAGAGACCACGTTTCACTCTCATAGAAAGCAAGCGGTTAAACGATTGTTTTGTAAAGTCTGAGTTTTACATTCCTTGACAGCAGATGAGATGTTAGAAACTTACTCACTAAGTAATAGCACGTATTTCCCAATTATTTTTTTTCTAATTTTCAATCTAATATCATTATTTCTAGTTAAAATTGTTCCTAATTATTTAAATTCATTAACCATATCAAATGATATGTTATTCACAGTAGGGATATGCGAGCTTGGGATTTTTCATTCGAGTCGAATATTTCTAAAAGCTCTCGAGTTACAGTATATTCATAATTTTAAATTGTTAAAGTATATTTAAACACATGTTCCTAAAATATGAATGATACTCATTTTTATAAAGAGTAAATACTTTTGAAAAAAAAAAAGTCAAACAATGGAAATATCGGTTTTTAAATAAGTAATAACACTTATAAAACACAATTTAAAAATAAGACCACTCAAATAAAAATCTAATAAAAAACTAATTAAAATGGTTTCACACTCATGTCTTTAACCCTTTGAGTGCCAGCGTCGCTCACAGCGATCCCATGTTTTCGAGTTCTTAGTTTATTATTAAGTCAACAGATAGAGTAGATTTTATTTCCACTGCATTTTTATTTATGTTCAAGCTACTTTTATTTGTCTTTGCACGTAGAGTTTCGCTACATCGAACATGAAAATTATTTTCTAACTTTATATGAGTTTTATCTTTGGTCTTGTTTGTAAAACATGGCTACTAAAAAAAAAGTTGTGATTCAAGACACAAAAATACTTTCAATATTTATCGACAGCGCAAGCAAGACTGATCATTTTGTTAGTTATTTACGAAAGCATTGATTTTTAATTTGTAAATAATGAAACTGAACAGGAATTATATTCTAGAGAAATTGAAAGACCGGAACAAGTAGGAATGACAGCTGACATTGATAAGGCAAGTGTGAATACGAGTGATTCCTATTAGGATGAAATAAATCTTGAAGATCAGGATAATCCACCACAACCTCTTCATATTTATACAGAAGTAACAGGTTTGAAGTCCCCCTTCCCCTTCTGATTCCAAGCCAATTATTTATTTTAGACTTTATTTTACTATAACCCTGCCATAGTTGGTGGTTATTGAGACTGCTGCGATGCATAACCCAATTTTAGCGTAAAATCTAAAGCCAGTTTGTTTTTTTGTAAACTTTGTTATTTATTTAGTTTTTTTTTTATTCTTTTCAGTGATTTATTCTATTACAATTTTCAAAGCTTAAAAATTAATGTTAAATAAAACCGTAATTTTTTAAAAATATCTTGGCTAGTAATTTTTATTATATTTAAAAAATAAAAAAGTATATTTATAATTATATAATCAGATTGGCAAACATATTAGCTAGCTTATGTAAAAATTTGATTGCAAGAAGTTCAAAGACTAATAAGTTATTAAAATTTAAACAAAATTGCTTGGCACTTTGAGCACATTTTTTTGTCATTTCTCTTGGCACCCAAAGGTTTGAAGGTATTAAAATTACACTAACAATTATATGAAAAAAGTTAGTAAAATGAACTGTTGCATGATGGCTTGGAAATGTATAACAAGACAGTGTAGAAACACTGTACAGTGATGTAGAGTAAGTTATAATGAAGGAAGCCAACCTGAAAGGATAGTTTTGTTAGGACTAGATAATAACAAACACTTCTCTCTTCATGTTGTCTTAAACTTTTACACTTTACACTTCTTTAGAACTTCCACAGTTGCACATTGAATTCTCGGTAATATTACTTATTCATTAATGTCTCTTCATATGAAAAATAAATATTTCTGAAAATTCAAAATTATGCGTAATTGGGGAAGTTTAAAGAAGTGAGAAGTGTAGAAAGAAAATAGAAATGTTTTATAGAGGCCTAACCTAACTTCTTTCAGGTTGGCTTCCTTCCCTATCACTTTACATTATTGTAGAGTGTTTCTACACTGTCTTGATAACAAGTTAATAAAATTGTTGTTTTAATAAGCTCATATTTCCCCAAATATGCTTCAATAACTTAATTTACCCTCTAAGAAAACATAAGAATCATAAAGAAATATGAAGTATTTCATATTTCGTTTATTAATCCTTAGTGTAATCGTGCATTATCACATCTTCTCTTCCATTTCCATTACTTTATGCGCAGGAGTTTTAAATATCTTAAGTTTTAAAACATTTAATACAATAGTATATTCTTGATATTACATTCTTAATTTAACAAAAATTATTATTTTGGAAAGGGACCCGCTAAAAATAGTAAAATGAATCATTCAATTATTTATTAATCTTAGCTATGTTTATTTTCATTGCTTTGTCATGGCAACACAAGTAAACCACTTCAATCAAGGATAATTCAAAATGGACAACAATATTGAATAAATTTGCCGGTCGAAAGTGGTTTTAAGGTTCTATTAAGTTATTAATGGGAAAATTGAAATTGATGCTTAACAATTTCTTAAGCAACCAAATGATTTATAAGTGGGAATACCGATATTATCTCAATTAAATAGACTATGCTTACTATTGTGTTTTAAAATTTGACTATTAAGTACATCACTTGGAAGCTCAAAAACAATAAGCCTACAAAAATCTCAAGCTTAAGCGATGAGCTCGGCTCGAATTTCAGAATATGAATACTCGCATAGCCCTAATTCATAATAATATTTATATTTTTGTCCTCAATCTGTGTTCTCTGTGCTATCATATAGTTTTTTTTCAGTGTTCACTTCTAACTTAAGTGTTTGTTTATTCAAAAAAAAAAGTTGCAATGGTTGATTGAATTAACAATATATTTGAGAAGAACATAAACATAGTATTTTATGTTTGTTAATGGTTTAGTATTCATCTACATTCTGTTTCTATAAAAAATGAGTGGAATATAAGACCGATCCTTCACTCTTACCAGGAAAATTACAAGTCAACAGGATGTCCAGCAACCTGGCAAATGTGGAAATCTCAAGGAATTTTATAAAATTTCTGAAAATTTATACATATTCACTAAAAAGTGTGCTTTATTTACAATAGTCAAAATAACATTGTTCTTCCAATTAATGGATACCATAAATTTCTTTCAAAACTTTTTGTACTTGTTGCACATACTAATCTCTATTATCAATTCTTTCCATCCCTCCACCCAAAACTTTATATTGGAACTAGAGATGGGCCACTCGAATCCACCGAATCCTGATAAGTATTTGAGATTTGAGGATTCAATGTTTTACTGGATTCGATGGTTAAATTTTTGACCTATAAACAAAGCATATTATTTTTAATTAAAAATTACTTAGTTAGGCCTACTTGAAAAGCACAACTTAATCCTTAATCATTGTTTTGTCACACTAAAGAGATTAGCATGAATAAAATCATTATTTAAAAAAAAAAATGTTAAGTGTGGAAAATCTTACGTGTCTAATACCCTTCCCTCCCACCTGTATCGGAAACTTGGACTCGACGGCTATAGCGCATGCTCACTTCTAAAACTTTCACCTCACGAACAATCTTGTAAATATTTTAATGAACATAATAAAATTCTTCAAAAACTAAAAATCAAAACTAGAATTACAAACAAACAAACAAAATAAATCAAACAAATTACGGCTTTTTTTTAAACAGAAATAACACATTACACACGATACAAAGTCGGCCGCTTTATGTATATTATGTTTACTCGCTAGAGTGACAATTAAAATAAAGATTCTGTTAATTCGTACTACACAACTGGTTTTAATTATCTACAGCTATGCAAAGAACCCCAATTTATTGCATACGATCCTTAAGTTAGATATCTTGTTGGGTTTCATGAAAAATATATACTGTCAACAGTCAGACAGTGTTAAAACATTATTTATACCTACCAGCCTACGTATCGTATATCGATTGTTTGTTTAGAATCAATTCAGGTAATCTGATCACTTAGTAAGCACTCTCGAGTTTTAAGAATCAAATAACAACTTGATAATTCATCATTTGTTTTTAAATTGATTTTAACTAAGAGTTTATTATTTTAAAAAATATGTTATTGAAGTAATTGTAAAAATATTCAAACGTAGTCCTGCTATATAAAATGGCAATGAACATATTATAGTTGAAAATATGTTCGTGTTTTAAATATAATATATTTTCAGAAACCGATACATCCCAAGGAGCTAATATATTTCTTGTTTTCTACGCGAACATAGATATTATATATATATATATATAAGAAAATAATATTAAAACATACCTAGGCATTATTGAGTTCACTATTTCCAATGCATGTTGTTTTAGTCCTCTTTTTTTTTAAATCTGTTTGTATTTTTTATTTTAGCTTTCTTATCAAAATAAATTATAATAACTCAAGATGATTAAAGTTGATCAAAGGATAACTAGGCCTAATCTGTTTATTTCACATGTTTTTTTAGAAATTTAACTCATTCTATCAACACTTTTAAAAATAACTTAAAGACATTCAAATTTTGATCAATTTGATTTTCAAACAATATTATGAGTCTAGATGGTTTAATTTGGCTGTATTTTAACCAGTATTTTACAAGTGGTGGCTGGAGTTGATTAAAATTGAAAGCATGATTGAAATAAATATTAATTTACAGTTTAGGCCTATATTGTCTAATGTAGGTATATTTGTAGATTATTAAAATTTCTAAAAATTTGCTAGGATTCAGATTCGAGATTATAATGTAGATTTGGATTTGAGATTCGGATTTGATAAATAATGGATTTGAACCCTCTCTAATTGGAATAGAATATATACAGCATGAATACTGTTCCTATGTTGTAGCGTGTCCAGACCAGATTATACCAGAACCAGTATTTGACTTTTAAGTGTAGGGCTGCCAGAATTTATGCTTTTGTTTTAATATGGCATTATAAGAGGCAGGGAAAATACCAAAAGCAGTTATTTGTGGAAGTTATCCAAGCTGGGCGAAATCTTTTGGACATCCTGGAATTGTAAAACAAGGCAGGGTTCAAAGTCTTAACAAGGATGACTTCAAGTGACTTTGAATGGTCACTCAAAATGACTTGTAGAAACACAACAAAAAGGAACACAAGATATAGGTAGAATATCCATCCCTCATTCAGACTATATCTCTTCTTTTGTTCCTTTTTTCAAAAATGTTCACACTACTAAATGTTGTATAACTTTGTATCATATTCTATATTTCGGATGGGATATAAGGAACACTTGATTTTTGTGTCTGGACCATTTTGAAACAATCCGGACACACTGTTCCGCAACACTGTGTCCAAGTTACCTCAAGGATAATTGTATTTGTTTGCAGCGGCAACTGGTGACATAAAGAATGGCTTTGCGATAGTTCGTCCTCCAGGTCACCATGCAGAAACATCACAGGCAATGGGCTTCTGTTTTTTCAACTCTGTCGCCATAGCAACCAGACTGCTTCAGCAAAGACTGGATGTTCGCAAGATCCTAATTCTAGATTGGGTAAGTTTATATTTTAACTAAAGTATGTCAAAGGTGCAGAATATGTTTAGGAACCCAATATTTCCTCAAAACATAAAATTGTCATACAAAATTCCCCCAAAAACTATAGACCAAAAGAATAAAACAACACTGGATATTTTATGGGGGCTGGAGGGAATAAGGATTTTTATCACATAGTTTGTAAAATATAAATTTAAACTTGCTTTTAATCAAACAATTAATTACAAAATGTAGTTTTCTCCTAGAAATGGCAGCCTTCCCATTTCCTAATGAAGTTTGGCAATGGCCCCCTCACATTTACTAGAAGAAAACCTGTTAAAGTGGTACTTTTCTCAATAGAAATGCCTCTCTAAGGATTCCTTTGGAAGGTGAAGCTTTGTGGACAGGTGGCCATCCCAAGGGATGAAAACTTAATGGAAAAGTCATTCTTTATGTTGCGGTAATGTAAGTGGCTGCCTTTCAGTGATCCAACTGACCTGCAATGTTTCAATACATAGGTTCATGGAACTCTCCAGGACATAAAGAATGTCAAGAATGTGAAGAAACACGTTTTCATCAGTGACTGCTTCCTTTATTACAGTATTATCACAAATTATCAAGTTTGGATTGACTTCCATAGACCTTATACTTTGAAAAAATATGTGTTCAAACGATTATTTTTTAAGATTATAATAGAGAATTTATTACATCATAGTTAATTATCACCATTTTCACACGCCCCGGTTGTTTTTGTTCTTAGTGACTCTTGAATTTGCTACTCTAAAATTTTGTCTGAAACTGAAGTCCTTGTTAAACACTCGCTGCTGAAACATAGTTTCATATTTTGTACACTTGTAGGTTTTATTATCTTTTGTTCAAGTGTCTCCAATAACGTTTCACACAGGGCTTCTAACTCTTTCCTTGCACTTTTGAAGTTGCATCCATCTGGTGCACTTGCTGTACCTAACAACAGCAAGTGAAGATTCTCAGAAAGGCTTGAGCAATCCTGATAAATGTTGTTTTTCCACTCTTTAATTCCATCATCCTGTGCTTTCAAATAAGCATAAGAAAAATTGTCTATATACAGGCATTTAATTTAAATTCTGACAGATATGATTGAATTCTCTGATCACCTATTATATCATGCCAAGCAGTTTAAAAATAAAACTTTCTTAACTCCAAGAAGTTTTTAGTCTTGTCCTGCACTCTCATTGTGCTTCTTTTGTAGATCAATAAAATTAACTTAAAATCTCTCCAAAGTGTTTTTATTATGTTTGGAAGAAGGTACAGGAGAGGGGGATAGAAATATATAAAAGGTAACAAACACATTTAATGGCTTTTACAATGAAAAGAAGAACACAGTTTTCACTTTACTTTGTTGTCATTGGGCAAAGAGATAATGGCTGCCTCTTGAAGAAAATTGATTGCCACTGCCCAATCCCCCAACCTAGGTTTCATTCAATTGAAACTCATCAGAAGGAAGTGTGATTGAAACACGCAACACAACTTCCTATAGGAAACCAAAAAACACAAAAGGAGGAAAAAGGAAATTTGTAAAGAATAATAGGGAACTTAGGAACATGTAAGAGGAATAACATAAAGTATAAAGACAGGAAATGCATATTTATTAGAGATTGGCCACTCAAATCTTTGAATACTCGAATCCACCAAATCCTGACAAGTATTTGAGTTTTGAGAATTTGGTGTTTTACTGGATTCGATGGTTGAATCTTTCACCTCGTAAACAAAGCATAATATTTTGGATTAAAAAATAATAAGTTAGGCCTACTTGTAAAGTACAACTTAATCCGTAATCTTTATTTTGTCAGACAATAGAGCATGAACAAAATAAATTGTTTTTTAAATAATAATTGTTAGTTGTAGAAAATCTAACATGCCTAGTACCCTACCCTCCCACCTCTATGGAGAACTTGGTCTCAGCCGTTTCAGCGCATGCTTACTTCTGAAACTTTCACCTCACAACACTCTTGTAAATATTTTAATCAACACATTAAAACTCTTAAAAAACTGAAAATCAAAACTAGAATTTAAAATAAACTCAAAATAAATAAAACAAATTACTTTTTTTTAACAGAAATAACACATTACACACGATACAAAGTCAGCCGCCATGACATATATGTTTACTCGCCAGCATCCAGAGTGATGATTAAATAAACATGACTGTTAATTCTTACTACCCAACTGGTTTTAATTATCTACAACTATGCAAAGAACCCCAATTTATTTCTTATGATCCTTAAGTTAGATATTTTGTTGGGTTTCATGAAAAATAAATACTGTCAACAGTTAAGACACCAATAAAACTGTTTATTTACACCTACCAGCCTACGTATTGTATATCGATTATTTGTTTAAAATCGATTCAGTTAATCTGAGTACTTAGTAAGTGCTACCAAGTTTTAAGAATTAAATAAAGACTTGCTAATTCATTATTTGTTTTTAAATTGATTTTAACTAAGGATTTATTATTTTTCTAAATGTGAGATTGAATTAATTGCAAAAAGTATTCAATCATAGTCCTGCCTAATAAAATGGGAATGAACATATTGCAAGAGTCGAAAATATGTTCGTGTTTTAAATACAATGTATACTCAGAAATCGCTATATCACAAGAATCAAATATATTTCTTGTTTTCTAAATGATTATAGTTAATGAATATGAAAGAAAATAATAAAACATATTTAGGCATTATTGATCTCACTATTTCCAATGTATGTTTAATTGTTAATCATGTTGTTTTAGTCTTCTTTTTTTTAAATCTGTCTGTATTTTTATTTTTGCTTTCTTATTAAAATACATTATAAGTCTTCAATGATGATTAAAGTTGATCAAAAAATAACTAGGTCTAATCTGTTTATTTCAATAACCCGTTCTATCAACAATTTTATAAATAACCATAAAACACTCAAATTTTGATTGATTCTATTTTCAAACAATATTATGAGTCTATATTGTTTAATTTGGCTGGATTTTAACGAGTATTTTGTGAGGGTTGGTTGTGGTTGATTAAAGTTGAAAGCATGATTCAAATAATTCTTAATTTACAGTTTAGGCCCATATTGTTTAACGTAGGTCTATTTGTATATTATTAAAATTTCTAAGAACTTGCTAGAATTCAGATTCAAGATTAGAAAATAAAATGTAGATTCGGATTCGAGAAATAGTAGGTTTTACCCATCTCTAATATTTATTATTGATTCTAGGATGTTCATCATGGCAACGGCACACAGCAGATGTTCTATGATGATCCGCGTGTTCTATACTTGTCTATACACCGCCATGATGATGGCAACTTCTTCCCTGGAACGGGAGGCCCCACAGAGGTTAGAAAACTCAACCAATAAATAAAACTGTAGTTCAGAATTAACTTTCTTAGATGCTTGTAAGTCAATTCAAGGTAAATGTTTTTTTTTTTTGTCATTGCTGGTTAACTTCCTATTCTATATTAATAGACCGTGATGAACATACACAAATGTAAACTAATCATCAGTAACAATAAAATAAATCCCACCAGAAAAACAAGACGAGATAACACGCTTGAGACTCATAAGATGATTACATTCATAATCCCTGCTCTCTTAGGGTTCGGCCAGACTGACAAGCGTGCGAGCGCGCAGGCGGTTGGGTGGCCACACCTGCGAGCGAGCGCGTAATTAACAGACCCTAGTTCATTAGAGAAGATGTCTCTGTCAAGACACTTGGTACATCTCTGCTCCTCGAAAATTCTTACAACAATTTTTTTTAATGTACTTAAGTGTTTTAAAATCAGATTAGCCGCACCAGTGGCGGAATGGTGTGTTGCACTCCATAGCTTTTGACTGGAAGATAAAGGTTCGAAGGCTCAGTGAACTGAAGGTGATTCTTAAAACTTATTTATTGTTGTGGTTTTTTCATACTCTCCAAACTAATGGTGATTATTATTTGTAAAGGCCTACTTTGATTATAATATTGAAGTATTGTAACATATCGGGCTTACGTATATTTATGGTCTTACCAATTAAATTAGGCCATTAATTGAAAGTGTGTTAAAGCTATCACTGATAGAAAAAAGTTAAATATCATGTCAAAATGAGAAGTTTCCCAGCACTCAATGAACCAACATACAATAATATTGCCTAGCGCCTGTAAACTAGACTGTACCGGGTCGAGCGTGCGCGCTTGAAAAATAGAAACAGTTCTATCTTTCAAGTGCACGCGCTCAGTCGCTCGCTCCAGTGTGGCCACCTCCCATTAGAATCCATGTGTTCTATTTTATATTTTAGTCGCTCGCGCGCTCAGTTTGGCCGCTCCCTTAAGGTAATGGAAATGTCGCGGTATGATTAGCAAACATCAATTTATTGTTGAAGTATCTAGGGTATTTAACAAACAAGAAGACAAATTAAGTAAATCTCTGTAATTTGTCATTCTTGAGGTGTATCAGCTTTTTCTTTATTTCTTAAATATGGCTGACCTGTTGATCTAGGGGTAAGGTGTCGGACTTCTGTGCTGGGGTCTGGGGTTTAATCCTCGGTCCCAGCACAGATTTATCTGATTATCAAACCCTTCCTTCACCTCTGACAAGACGTGTATTAATCACAACTCGTGAATGTGTGGAATGCCAGGCCTCCACCATGGTTCGGATTCCACGTTAAACTGTAGGTCCTCCATTTCATCTCACAATCACCCTACCATTACACATTAGCGTAAGTGCGTATAACCCGAACGGGTAGTAATACACGATGATGATGATGATAATAATAATATTAATTAATTCTTGAAACTATCTAAATCAGTGGTTCTCAAACTGTGTTGGGCAATTTTTCAGAGGGTATGCAAGCATCTATCAGGGTAAAATTGGCAAAATGACAATAGAACCAAACGTGCTGGAAAATAAATTTGTCAGGGAATTTTTGAGAGGTTAGAGAGAAGTTTTCTCCTTTCTCATTTAGTAAAATTATTTTGTGGGGGTACATTAGACTTGTAGTCATGACTAAGGGGTGCAATCTAAAAGTAGTTTGAGAACCATTGATTTAAATTATTGTATCCAAACGTGTTCTTTATCTTATAACCGACAGATTTTGCTAAAATAGATAAGTAGATAAAAGAAGGAGCAGATAACAAAGTATTAAAATGAGAGGAGAAGAATGTTGGAAGGACAGAGGGAGATGGAGGCATTTTACTAAACAGACCTGGCCACAGGATGGAAAGAGTTGATGATGATGATGATGTTGATGATGATAAAAGTTATGAAGTCACCCATTTTGAATTGGATTACTAAGCCTACTTTTTCTTACATCACTCCTGCGGTTACTCCTGGTTTATTTTTGTCATATTCTATGTGTCCTAAAAATATAGTTTTAGCCGATAGATTTTATTACTTATTTAAGAAGGCCAATTGGGCTTAATTGCATTTTATGACCTGTTTGGGTTTTACGCTTATGTACTTAAAACGCTATATATATATATATAGAATGTGTACCTGCATATAAGATGAGGAAGAGTGGTAAACAATTTTTTTTAAAACACACCCTCACTGACCCAACCAAGATTCGAGCCACAATCTCCCCGTCGTCTAGTCTACTGCGAGAGTAGTGTGCTAGACTATGCGGCCACCAGAGTGAATGGTAGTACAATTGAGGAGCCCTCTGGAAAAGAGCCACATGGTATTATTGCTGATTCTGAGAAAAATGTGCGTTGAATGCTTCATATGTCATGTAAGATCTCACAACTTACAATTTATTGCCACCTAAGAATAATATAGAAAATTACTATTTTACAAAATATAGAGAGAAAAAAGACTGAAAAATCTAAAAATGTAATCTTAGGAAGATGGGTCTATGGGTCTAGTGAGCGTGGGTATTTGTAATTCACCGTTTTCATATAAATGATTATAAAATCTTTATGATTTTCTTTCATATGTTCTCTTCCTATAATAGCTCTCCATATGTAAATTAAAATCTAAGAAATTGACATCTCTTGAAGTCATACTGGTGCCTAATAGAACCAGTATTATTTATTATTATTATAATACAGTCTGGAGGAGGGGGTGCAAGGACATATTCGGTAAGCTCATGGGCTGTGTAATCATAAAAAGGTTAAAAAAAACTCTGGGTATTATTATAAGAAAGATAAATTTGAAACATTAAAAAAAGAAGAAGAAAAACTAGTTGCTTAAATAATGTGTGTAGACGAAAATATTGAATAGATGACAACTTTTTTACATCTCTGATCATGACCTGTTTGTTCCAGTGTGGTATTGGGGAAGGCCTGGGACGCAATATCAATGTAGCATGGTCTGGTGGCTTGGCCCCACCCATGGGGGATGCAGAGTACTTGGCTGCATTCAGGACTATTGTCATGCCTGTAGCAAAGGTTAGCCATATTTCACAATATCTAATAACCCATGCTATCTTCTATCCTCATGCTTGTATTTACTATGGATAGGAAAGTTCTGAATCCTTAAACCCCCTAAAATAATCCTCAACCAACTTCTATTGTGAACTTATTCAAAAATTGTTTGAGGATGGTTATATCTATATTTCTAATAATTTTCTTTGGTGGCACAGTGACTAAATCATTTTATAATAATGTAAATTGATGAAAATAAAAAACAAACTAATAAGTGGAAAATTAATTAAGAAAGCTCACCTAGGGAAAAAGGAAAAATGTCAGAATCCAATGCACAAAATAATGTGACATCTTAATTTCTTAATACTCGCAGACTAATTTTAATACTATTGCCGTAATGTGTTAGTACTAATTTGTGTTAAATTTAGTTGTTAAATGTGTGTGTGATGACGACAACTACTAATACTACTTTAGGTTATGTGGTATAGAGCACTAGGCTAAATCATGGTTTAAAATAGGAGGGATAGCCAGCACACTTACCTTGGTGATACTGGAGTAGAAATTATTTAGATATAACACTAAAAAACATAAACACATTGTTAAGTACAAGCTTTCACTGTCACAGACAGCTTCATCAGGTCAGGAGAGTAGACTGATTTCTTGGTTGAACTGTAAGGTTGACTGTCCACAGCATTGGATTTTCCCCCCATTTTTCCTCTTTCCTTGGTTGGTCCTTCTTCATTAAATTTACAATTAGTTTATTTTTCCTATTACTATATTTTATCAATTTCCAATATGACTAAAGATTTAATTCGTACTATACGCTTTACTTTATACACTTAAGTACTAATTACGCTAATGTGATAGGAATTGGGAAGGTTGAATTTAAATGAAGTGAACCCACATTTGTATGGAGGGAAAGTGGAAAACCATTTAGGAAAAACCACCCCCAGTTCACCAGACTGAGATTTGAACCTCGATCTCCCCATCCTTGACACACTAGCTCAACACAAAACTAGCGCATTAACTAACCTCGCCACTGAGGTGGGTAAGTTTTTTAAACCTTTAGAAATGTGTTGATATCTTTCACTTTCATTTAAGCATAAATAAACCATAATGGGAAATCACAACTTCTTTAATACCACAAAATTTCTGAAAGCCTGGTAGGTTTACATCAAAACTGGTTATGTAGGAAAATTTGGAAAAAAAAACAGTATTTGGAGTAAATCTATTTTTCTAGCCATAAATAAACACTTTTCTCAGGAAGGATGTCAAATACATGTAAATGATATTTCAGAAGATTATGTAACATATTCAAAGTTGAGCGCTCTCTTATTTATTTTATACACTTCATTTTACTTACAGATTAATTTTCTCCTTAGCTAGGTAGATCTTTTTTAACATCTCATCATTCCTACTACTTGCCATGTTGTAGGGCTTCAATTGACGTGTTATTGTTGTGTGATACTTAATAAATCAATATGTTGGGAACATTCTCTCTCATAACATTATTAATTTTATCTGATATTATCCACTTTTTTTAAACAAAATTTTATATTCTGATTAATTTACTAATAAATAAAATGGTAGAGCACAAATAAAAGTATAAACACTAACACATATTTACACACATTTTGATCCTATTATAGCATCTTCCTCAGGAAGTAGTAGTAATTAGACTAAACAGGATGTTGTCTCTTCAGTGATGCCAACTTGATTGGTAAGGATGAAAACTTCTATGGTTGAATTGAAATTCACTGAATGTTTCTCTATCCCTCTATGGATGGTAGGTGGTGCTGGTGTAGTCTGGGTTTAAATTAGCAAATATTTAGGCTGGGTGGTTTTCTAGACTTTGCGATCCATTGATGTGCCAGTTCCCATCTTCTTAACTGAAACATATTACATTGTGTCTTATTAAATGAATTTAACACCTTGACAGTGCAGCAGTCCTCAAAGTTGAGGTTATGAGTGGAGGCATGTGCTGAAACTGGTTTTTCTAGATGCTTGACTTTTGTGTCATGGCAGTGTCTATTCATTCGTTTACGGAGAGTTTCAGTGGTGAGGCCAACATATTGTGCAGTACATTGTTGGCATTCTAATTGGTAAATTAGGTTGCTGGACTCACATGTGTGGCTGTCTTTGATGATATAGATGGAGTTGGTGATGTTGCTAGAGAAAGTGGCTGCTGGATGATGTATTTGGCAGGTTTTGCAAGCTGTTTTGTTATAAGGTTGAGAGCCTTGTTGTGGTTGAATGAAGGTTGTGTCATTTTTAGTTTCGAGTTTAGGGTATACCAGAAGATTTCTAAGTAATGGAGGCTGTTTATACACAAAGACTGGTGGGTTTTTTTTGAGAATATTGTTGGTACGGCTGGATGCTTCCAATATGTGAAAACCTGCCGCTAATATTTTGTTTATCTTTTGTAGGCCTGGGTAGTACTTAGGCACTAGAGGTATAGTATCTGGTTTTTCAGGTTTGAGTAATTGTGAAGTTTCAGCTAGTTGAAGTAGGTTATTAATGAGAGGTTTAGGGTATCCTTTCTCTCTAAAGACTTCTTGAAGGTTTTCAAGATGGTTTTGAAGATTTTCTGGATCGGAGGAAATGCGGTGAGCCCGTATGGCAAGACTGTATGGGATAGATATTTTAGTGTTGAATGAGTGGCAGCTATCAAAATGCAAAATTAAGAGTTAAAATGTTAGTAACTTGAGTTTGTAAAATTGTAGATTCAAAGCATTAGTAAGTTAATTGATTAGTGTTTAATAAGTTGTATAGTAGCGCCTAACTCAGAAAAGTGTTTTATTTTGTTTTGTCATTTGGCCTCACTGTGTACGATACTTTTAGTGTTTGTTCTAACATGGATTTAGTTTATAACCTTCATTGTATAATTGATCCTGTCTTGAAATTGTTGACCATGGATCAAAGTTAATTTTGTATGTGATAATAAGACAATTAGTTAAGCAATATGGATGCTAGACATTGTTAAAATAAAGTCAAGTTAAAATATAATGAAAGTGAATAAAATTTAATTATAAGGATTAGAGATGGGTCAAATCCACTATATCTCGAATCCGAATCTACATTTTATTCTCAAATCCGAATCCTAGAAAATTGTTAGAAATTTAAGTGATTTACAAATAGGCCTACATTAGACAATATAGGCCTAAACCGTAAGTTAAGATTTATTTCAATCATGCTTTCAATTTTAATCAACCCCAACCACTCCTTGCAAAATACAGATAAAATCCAGCCAAATTAAACACTCTAGACTCATTATTTTTTAAGTATAAAATCAATCAAAATTTGAGTGTCTTTTAGTTATTTTTTAAAGTGTTAGAATGAGTTAAGTTACCCAAAAAAATGTGTGAAATAAACAGATCAGGCCTAGTCATCCTTTGATCAACTTTAATCATCATTGAAGGATTATAATTTATTTTAATAAAGACTAAAACAACATGCTTAACAATTAAACATACATTGGAAATAGTGAATTCAATAATCCCTAAGTATGTTTTATTATTATGGTCATATCCATTATCTATCTTTGCATAGAAAACAAAAAATATATTCGATTCTTGCGATATATCGATTTCTGAGAATACATCCTATTTAAAACATGAACATATTTTTTACTCCAATATGTTCATTCCCATTTTATAAGGCAGGACTCCTTTTGAATATTTATACAATTACTTCAATAACGTATTTTTTTAAATGATAAACTATTAGTTAAAATCAATTTAAAAACACATAATGAATTATCAAGTCATTATTTGATTCTTAAACTCGAAAGCACTCACCAAGTGATCAGATTACCTGAATCGATTTCAAACAAATAATCGACATACAATACGTAGGCCGGTAGAAATAAATAAACCGTTTTATTGGTTTCTCACTATTGACAGTATTTATTTTTCATGAAACCCAACAAAATGTCTAACTTAAGCATCATATGCAATATTTTTGGGTTCTTTGCATAGTTGAAGATAATTAAAACCAGTTGGGTAGTAAGAATTAACAGTATCTTTATTTTAATCATCACTCTAGTGAGTAAACATAATATACGTCATGGTGGTCGACTTTGTATCATGTGTAATGTGTTCTTATTTCTGTTAAAAAAAGCCATAATTTGTTTTATTAATTTCGAGTTTATTTGTAATTCTAGTTTTGATTTTCAGTGTTGAAGAGTTTTAATGTGTTCATTAAAATATTTACAAGATTGTTTGTGAGGTGAAAGTTTAGAAGTGAGCATGTGCGGAAATGGTTGAGTCCAAGTTTCCCATAGAGGTGGGAGGGTAGGGTATGGGACTTAAGAATTTCCACACCGAACTATTATTTTATTTGTTTAAATAATGATTTTATTCATGCTAATCTCTTCTTTTTTTCCAATAAAATAAAGATTATGGATTAAGTTGTGCTTTTCAAGTAGGCCTAAGTAAGTAATATTTGAATTCACAATATTATGGTATGTTTATGAGTTGAAAGATTCGACCATCAAATCCAGTAAAACATCAAATCCTCGAATCTTGAATACTTGCCAGAATTCAGTGGATTTGAAGATTCAAAGATTCAGGTGGCCCATCTATAATAAGGATATATTAGTTGCTGTCCTTAGAAATGCAAAAAATAGTCAAATTGAAAATTATGTTTATTATACTTATGGTTTAAATTAGGAGGGATAGCCAGCACACTTACCTTGGTGATACTGGAGTAGAAATTGTTTAGATATAACACTAAAAAACACATAAACACATTTTTTAGTGTTATATCTAAACAATTTCTACTCCAGTATCACCAAGGTAAGTCTATCCCTCCTAATTTAAACCATGATTTAGCCTAGTGCTCTATACCACATAACCTCAGTTTATTATAGTTAGGAATTGCATTTGAAAAAACAATTTATTGGAAGTATATTAAAATTTTACTCTGTGAGGAATATGAAATGTATTACCTTAATTTGGTGAAAATTTTTAAAAACATATTGTTCCTTATCTGCTGGCTGTTAATCTCTTTCTCCTTTATGATGGCTCAACTGCCATGCTTGCTGTTCTTTCACTTGGACTATTTATAAATACATTTTCCTGTTGTTGTTTTTTAAGTTTGAGTTCTCAAATTCTATTTCTTAAATATTAGTGGTCAATTCTTAAATTCTGATTCCTAAATATTTACAATCCAAACATTTTTTCCAAGCAATCCACCCTCTCATTAGAATTATGTGAACAGAATAAAATAAAATTAAATTAAAAGTGTTACTAGTAAAACAAAATGGCCATGTTTGATATCTGCACGTTATCATCAGATTCGTCCACTTTGATTTTCCCTAAACGGTTTCCCATTCTGTAGGTAAATGCAGGTAAAGGAGCAAATTACCAAAGTGTAAGGGCAAAACGTGATGATGAATGAAGGAAATTTCAGGAAACTACGTAAGCTGCATATTGAAGGCAGAGTGAATGATCACAGTGAAAATTGAAGTGGCCACCCTTTGTTGATAGACAAATTGAAAATCAAACAAAATAGCTTATTCACAATTTCTGAAATGGATGAAAATTGTCCACAACGCTCTTGTTCTCTAGTGTATACAATTGTAAAGAAGTATAGTACGTCAGCGTTTTGTGAAATTAAAGAGGTGAATTTAGTCAAAGGGAGTATAAATCTCTTCAACAAGGGCACCCAAAACCTATTCTTTCGACATGATAAATAGCTTAGTGTAACTGGTGATTATAAAAAAAATAGTATAAATGATGTCTAAACAGGTTACAAAATAATACAGTTTTAGAAGATTTTGTACATTCAGGCAATTTGGTTCTTATGGAAAAAAGCAACGCTATAAAATTAAGAATATAATAAAGGTGAAGCTTGGGGTATGAACGATTATAATTACAGACATGAGCTGTAGCTCACTTATAACCATTGAATTGAAAAATGACACCTGTACACGAGAATCAAACCTAGGACTTTTGGCTTAGTGTGCCAATGCTCTAACCACTGTGCTATTCAGGAATTGTCCCGTGCTCATGGTCATTCTTTCTCATATTTCAAGGCAGAGTCCATGGTGGACATATGAATATAAACGGCTACTAATATCTATTCTTGATAGATATCATAACGGTTTGTGACTTGGCTGTTTGGTTATTTTCCAGATGAGCCTTATATATAATGTGAATCTCCTTTTCATGACGTGGTAAATTAACTGTCTGGGTCTGGTTGTTAGGTTTATTTAGTTATTACTTTGGGTCAATCCACTCAAATGCAGCATGGTAGCTCCTTACAAATTCTAATTCAAAATTTGAAGAAAATATAAAAATAATAATAAAAATTTGTTTTTAAAGTTTAAAATTGAACTAATTTTTAAACCTCCAATATCCAACAGATTTTGAAAAGGAAGTACCCAACATAATAAATTATTAGAGACCCTGATTTGTGGAAATAAAACTATTAATTTCATTAAATAAACAATTGTATTTTGGTACAAAAAGTCAATAAATAAAAGGTCTAGTTCCTGATTTGTGGTAAATAAAACAATTGAATTTAGTAAAAGATTTGTGTTTCAGTAAAAAAGAAAAATCACTAAATAAAAGGTTGGAGCCTGATTTGTGGTCAATAAAATTTTTTTTTTTTATTAAATAAACTTGTATTTTGATATAAAATGTAAATAAAAATATTTTTGATCTGAGGGGGGTTGAAAATGATAAATTGATAACAAACCAACTCTAATGTATATTGCTATGAATAAGAAAAATTACAGCTTAAAGTTGTTGTTTTTGTTGCTTTGTGTTGCTTTTTACACTATATTTGACCTACTATAAACACAAGTATTTAAATAACATCAATTTTTTTTTTAATCGACTTGATACTTTGTTAATATTTAATTATAATTTTTATAATTTATTATTATTATTATTATTATCACCGCGTCTTACTACCCGTTCAGGTTATACGCACTTACGCTAATGTGTAATAGTAGGGTGATTGTGAGATGAAATGAAGGACCTACAGTTTAACGTGGAATCCGAACCACGATGGAGGCCTGGCAAATTTTTATAATGAAGGCTTACTTATTAGTTATTACAAACTAGTTAACATTCTTTTAAAATGATATGCCTTAAACACAATATGGAGACTATATTACATGCATACATGGTAGACAACAACCTAGCTTGTACCAAATTATTTTTACCAGATTAAAAAATCTATACATTTTTATCATCATGCACGTATATACGTCAAATCACCAAACAAACAACAAGGAAAGCATTATTTCCAAATTTCTAAACCAGTCCATGTGAGTTTCACAATCTGTTTATATATATGAGTTATTTTCCAAAAAAAATACATGAAAATTAAAGTATTTAAATATTGTATTTGCCCATCATTATATTAAATAATTTTCTATATAAAAACACTTAGGAGAATACCAAAGTCAATGGTCTTTAAATACTTGTTGATAGTAATTTTAATGTACTTAGTAAAAGTTTGTAAAAACATGTCTTGCAAAATATAGTTTTTTTTATAAATTAACCTTCATGTTTTGATGTGTGTGGGTTTTCTCTCCAGGAGTTTGCCCCTGACGTGGTGATGGTATCGGCTGGTTTCGATGCTGCATCAGGTCACCCCCCTCCTCTGGGAGGCTACAAAGTTTCTCCCGCCTGTTTTGGTCACATGACTCAACAACTGCTGCAGCTGGCTGACGGCAAGGTTTGTCTCTCATTATTAGTGGTTAGAATGGTTTTGCTTTATTTACTAGGTGTTTGCACACACATCACCCTATACATTATAGTGGAACCAATTTAATGGCTATTTATTTATCCTAAATTTACCTGCCATTAATAATTTGTTATTTTCGTTAATCTTTAGAGTTTTGGTCAAACTCTTTTGAGTAATAATATCATACTTTCCTTTATCCATGACTAGTAATGCACTGTGACTTTAACAAAGAACTTATTTATATTATTTATTTCTCTCTCTAGTCTCAAAGGAGCAGACCATTTATACTTAGTCAATGTAAATAAGAATCTTGGTTTTTGGTTGTTTGTATAAGTTATCACAAGATGAAGAAAGAAGAGCAGACATTTCCACACCTCAGATAGGCGATGAACATTTTGAGTGTATGTGGTGCAACCAAATTTTTTCTTTGTTACAATTAAGAGAGATGCACAAAGAATTTTGAGGGTATAACGTGTATATGTGTGTTTGTACAAGTCTTACACAATATATGAAAGTAAATTCATTCATTCTAGTGGGGGAGCGGAATTGTATCCATTCAGAATGGTATCCATTCCGATAGTTTTGTAATAAACTGCTTTTGTGAAAATCCTGAATTGTATCCACAAATGGCCGACTTGAGGTTTAACAGAAGGAACGTTTAACTTTGGCATAATCTAACATTAGCATATAGGCCTAATGTATTGTGTTTTTTTCTTTCGGACATTCACCAAGAATCTATAGCAATTGGGGCCACAAATATTAGAGCACTTGGTCACTAGAATAATATGTTGCGAAAAATCAATTAAATCAAGTATAATAAATTAGTTAAAAAACTGTTAATGAAGATTATAAAATTTGAACAATCATATATGTGACAAACACTCAATCACATTTAAAATCATAACAAAATGATGGTCATAAAATGAACATTAGCTTTAAGAACCCTTGTTAAGATACAACACATTAAAATATTTTGAAATATTCAAAAGATAAAATTTAGATACATTATATTAATATTTCCTTAACTAACTTTCACAAAGTGTTTTTAAAAAAAGCTCTAGAATATTGCTTGACTTGGCCTCATCTTTCCACTTGTCTGAGATTCAAACTACTATTTTTTTCATTGTTTGAATTTTAAAACTTCATTAACAGTTAAGACTCATAGGGTCTGCTATATTTTATTGTAAGATTTATATTTAAAAAAACAACTTTATCCCTAATCTATGTTTAACATATTATGTTATACTGTGAGACAAAGGACATACCCTTTGTGTTATATTGTTGGCCTCAAAGTTTACCATCAAAACACATCAAAGGACATAGTCTAGTCTGTGTTATTCTCGTCTGCTGAAGGAGACTGATGTACTCTGAAAATTATATCATTTTGTGTTTTAATTGTGAACTTTGAGGCCTACAGTTTTCTGGTAAATGTGTAGACCTTGCCCTTCTATCTTCATTTCAATGTTTAACTTATAGCCATTTGGCGCCATTTTTCCTTTGTTTTGTGGAATATTAAACAATGAGGGTGTGGGGGATCACAATTGTACTTTGTACCCACCTCCCTGAGTATTCCCTAGGTTTACACACAGGAGTTGGAGTTGTTTAAAGATATCATCAATCTTTTTTATTCATTAGTCAATTTCCACACAAAACATTATCTTAACTTCTAAATTTAGTTTATAACACATTTTATATTAATTTCTACCTTCGTAGGATTAACAAGTATTAAAAGGCCCAAATGACCTCATTGTGCCGACAGGCCTATAAACTCCAATCACACTAATAACATTAATTAAGTTGTTAACTTTGTTTTTCAACAGATTGTTTTGTCCTTGGAAGGAGGCTATGATCTTCCTTCTATATGTGATGCAGCCCAGGAGTGTGTGCGGGCTTTGTTGGGAGATGAACCTAGTCCTTTGAAAGAAGAGGAGCTGAAGAAAACACCCTGTCAAAATGCTATTGACACCCTACAAAAAACTATAGCTATTCAGGTAACTTACCTTTGTGGAAACTCACATGTGGAAATATTTTGATAGTCTGATCTTGCGTAATCCAGAGAGGAAATGGAAATATGCAGTGAAATGATTAATATAATTAAAAGATAAAAACATCTCCAAAGGCTTTGCCATGCTGTATGTTTTTAATGTACAGTAGACCTCTCGCCCGCACCTCTGACAGTTTAGGTTTCAGGACTCTGCGGTAAAGTGGAACATAGCCTCTTTTATATTTATATATATATATATATATCCTTCAACTGCATATCAAATTATAACAACATCTTTACACTGTTTAAAAATGAGGTGGCCCAATGGCTAGATAATTTTATAATAAAGGAAAGTGATAAAACTAAAGAAAAAGGAAAAATAAACTATTAAGAGTAAATTTGATGAAGAAAGCTCACCTAGTGAAAGAGGAAAGATGTGGGAAGAATCCAATGCACAAAGGTGACATCTTCTTCCTTTCTTCTGTCTTCTATAGTAGAAGTAGTCACACACACATTTTAACACAAATACACATTTGTGTTAAAATGTGTGTGTGACTACTTCTACTATAGAAGACAGAGGAAAGGAAAGGAAGAAGATGTCACCTCTGTGCATTGGATTCTTCCCACATCTTTCCTCTTTCCCTAGGTGGGCTTTCTTCATCAAATTTACTCTTAGTAGTTTATTTTTACTTTTTCTTTAGTTTTATCACTTTCCTTTATTATAAAAACATCTTTACACTATCATATATAAAGTGTGCAATAGATCATTCGGTCTATTTAAAATTCTAATAAAAACAGTTGAATGTAAACTATTGAATGACAATTCGATAGTCCCCCATCACTACTGTAAACAGACTGAATTACCTACATAATATGGTAGCCAAAGCCATTCACTGCATGCAGCATGCACATGTATATAATTGAAAACCAGTGTATTAGCGGAACACTCTAAAGCAGGGCCCTACTATATCAGTAAGCCAAACATGTTTTCCTATACTGCAATTCTCTCTCTTCATATCTTTATTTCTTTGCAAGGGGGACGAGGCTAGTAAGCTAGGATTGTCTGTGATGGTTGGTTTTATATGATCGTGTTTACATTATCAAGAATGTTCTTGCAAGATAAGGTTTAAACCGTATTAATTTTAACTTATATCAATTTGTTATCGTAATTACGCCCACATTTACAAAATACAACTGAACATACAAATTCTTGATGCTAAAAAAAAAGTTAATAACTAAAAATTAAGAGAACTAAATTCAAATTTGACAAATTTCTTGTAACCTATTGCCTTAAATTATTTGAGCTGACTGTTCTGGACCCCCCACCTCGAGCCACCCCATTAGTTTTTGCTAAATACATGGGAGACTGAATATTAAAAATACTGGTCATGAGATATCTAACTAGTTTTGTAAAGTTCTTATTTGTGGGCAAGTGTTTCAAATTGCATGTAGTTTTAAATCACACAATATTGGACAAACATTTGTAGCCAACTTTCAGTTGGGTTTTTAATTTTCTAATTTGCATCCTATTAGGGCAGGAAATAGCTTATCTAAAATTTATTTTTAAGCATTCGCTTTCACCAATAACCCATCTGTTTAAAAGAAGGTTTGATTATTTATTGGGGTTTATTTTTTAACTATTTTAATAGAATTAGCTAAACTTTAAAAACCTACATTACACTTGTGAACACACCACCGAATGGAAAGCTGATATCCTCCTTACATGCCCATACTATCTCAGTCTTGCTTCCTCTACTATCTCATGTACTCCCCGTACCCCAATTCTTTCCCAGATAACTTCATTCCTAATCTTGTTTCTACTCGTGACAGCTAACATGCTCCTCACAAACTTCATTCCCATGGCCTCCACTTTCCTGGTCTCTCTTACATTCATTGTCCATGTTTCTGTTGCATGTGTGGCAATAGGTACAAAGTACGCCCTGTACAACACTTCAAGGGCACTTCTCCATAGCACGTCTCTTATACACCTATAGAACAACTATCCCTACTGTCCTCTTCTCATTAAATCTTCTCTACTTCCACCTTTCTCAGCTCAACTCCATCCAACCTAATAGCTTTATTATTACTCATGGTAATTAAAATGCTGCTCTGTAAGAATATGTGTGTTTATCAAGCATTTCAACTTGCAATCAGTAAATAACAGAAAATATGAGCAGATGCAGAATTTTAACTAGAAAATCATACTAAGTAATCTTAAAAACTGCAAAGAAAATAAACTTTTGTTAAGACGAACTGAAGATATATGAAGATTAAGAATAACTAATGTATAGAAAGGGCAAGTACAAAAGAAGAAAGATAGGTCATTTCAAATAGATTAAGAGAAAAGGAGAGAGATGCTGCTCCAGGAGTTGACTGTAAAGGTTCCTAATCTTTGCCCGCCTAAAAGAAACATAATATATATTTAATATTCATTACTAATACATAGAGACAAAACAATCTTGAAACATTTTGTTTTAATATAGCTTCCCTAGTGTAAATTCAATAATAAATAAATATTTAAACTTGTTACCCTGAACCCAATCGCTAAAAATTAGTTATAACTGTCGGGGTGTGGGAAGGTCACTTTTTAAATGTAAAGCGAATCTTGAAACTTTCGATAAAAAGTCGAAGTCTGAGCTACCTAGGATTTTTATTGTTGTCACTTAATGCTACTTTTAATATTTGAATCGACTGTTTTTCTAAATTTTGTTAGTAACAAGGATCAGGGAAATTTTGTTATTTCTGACCTAAGGACTATATTAATAATTAATGTACACAGGCTTACTAATAGGCTTAATAAATTATTAATAAAAAAAAATATTAACTTTTACTTACATTGTGGAGTTTATGATATTATTTTGCAAACTTTACATATTCATGTCTTTTTATCTGCATTTCTCTGATGATTATGATAATAATAACAATAATTATTATAAATTAAATTAAATTAAATTATTTCCTACTTTCCATATCAACCATTTTGAATAATAAAGAAAAAGAAAGGAAGCTATGAAAAACTTGTGTGTCAAAATGCACTTGTAAATTTGTCACAGATAATTCCAAAGAGATATGATATTAAGTAAGGACCTAACATTAGACGCGAGCTGCGATGATAACACAACTAAAAGCGCTTTCTGCGTCATACCAGTGAGACCTTGGTGTTATTTCTTTATAGGTATTTTTATTTCTTACAAAATTATGTTGGCGATAGTGAATATAATATTAACGCTTTTGATCTATGCTCATGTTGTGGTAGTTAAAATTCTGTTTAGCAACGATTTTAAAATTATCAAATATTGAAATATGTAATATTTATAAAGATAAAATTAAATCGTTTGATAATTTATCAAAGTTGTCTTCTTCTTTCAAAATTTTTCGAATATGCGAAGGTTATTGTAGATGTCGAAGTCGAAGCCTAAGGAGATTTGACCTTCGACTTCGACTTTTCGAAGCTTCGCACACCATTATAAAACTGAAATTATTTTTTTAACCTAGTATTTTCATATGTTTGTTGTATTCCAGCTGTCTCACTGGCCATGCATCAAGCGTACAGCCCATCTCGCCTTGTGCTCTGCAATGGATGCTGTTCAGAAGGAACACGAAGAGTCAGAAACTGTGACAGCAATGGCAGGCCTGTCCATGCAGCAACAAACCTCAGCCTTACAGTAAGTTTACATAACATTACTTATTGATAATGGGTTATTCGCATAAAATGTTCAGAGCTTTTAAAAAGAAGATCATTGAATACACTTCTTGTGAGCAGCATGCATACTCAGGTTGTGTGAATCTTCAAAATTTCAAATCTGAATCCAATTTAATTCATTGTGTATTATATGTAGTTCGTTGATAGTCGTGTATAGCGATCATTTTACCCGCCTCAGTGGCGTAGTTGGCTAACTTGCTAGTCGTGTTGAGCTCGACTGACGAGGATGGGGAGATTGAGGTTTGAATCTCGGTCGGGTGAACTAGGGATTGTTTTTCCTAAATGTATAATAATTTAGCACCGCGTCTTACTACCCGTTCGGGTTATACGCTTCAAGTACTAATTACGCTAATGGATTAGGAATAGGGAAGGTTGAATTAGAGGAAGTGAACCCGCATTTGCGTGGAGGGAGAGTGGAAAACCATTTAGGAAAAACCACCCCCAGTTCACCCGACCGAGATTCGAACCTCGATCTCCCCGTCCTCAGCAGTTGAGCCCAACACGACTAGCGCGTTAGCCAACTACGCCACTGAGGCGGGTTTTTCTTAAATGGTTTTCCACTCTCCCTCCACTAAAATGCGGGTTCACTTCCTCTGATTCAACCTCCCCAATTCTTAATCCATTAGCGTAAATGGTCTGACTGACACTCTAGGTGGTCCTACACGCTTATGGACCCCAGTACCTCGGGCACGGCAGTAGCCCCCAGAACACGTACTCAACAATACGGCATCCTAACCTGCATAGCCCACAAAATGGGCAGTAACCTCTCCTAGAACTGATGGTGAATTGTCAGCCCTGTTAGTACAAAAAATAGTACTATTTATACCACAACTTGGCCAGATTGCCAAAAGGAATGCTGATGAGACATTCTGGCTATCAGCACTTGTGTCCTATTATTTACTCACTTATCAAAACAAATGCAAGAAAGCTGGCAGAAGATTTAGGGACCACTATGTCAAGGATAGTAGAAAGACAATCTCAAAGGTGCAGAGTTTCAGCCAATATTGAGGAAGAATATAACCATCAAACTCTTTACTTGCCATGGATTGATATGCTCTTAACACAATCTCAGACAAATTTTTGAAACATCAAAGCGTATTAAAAAGTTTAGGTGTTTATTTTCATCAGAAAAAACTGCTTTTGAAGAAGAGAGGCTGCTCAGTTTGTAAAATTGGTTGAATTTTACTTAACCATAAATATTTTGTTGCTAACTACATAATTTCGCCAATGGCATGAAATTGCTCCTCTTACCAATTCAGTCTCTGCCCCCAACAGATGCTACAAAAACTTGTACCCAAATGCATTCAATTTGTTGAAGATTTTCTGCACCTGTCCAATCCCAACAGATACGCCTGAGAGGTAATTGTTGACACTATGGCACATCAAAACTTGCCTCATAAATTCTATGGTAAAACGTCAGACTGAATGGGCTGTCCAATTTTAATAAACACAGATAAGTTCCTCTAGACACAGAAAAAGTAATCTCATTGCTCAGCGCTAAGGGTTCAAGGAGGCTGGACTGTCTTATAATGACTGAATTGCAGATTGACTGTGAAAAGCCTTTGTTGTGTTATCTGCTTTTTAATTTTACATTTAATAAAATTGGGTTAGTACAGTTTTCTTTTTCTCTCTTTAAAATGGAAAAAATAACACATTTCTTTCTTCATTACTATTTAAAATGGACTAAATTTACAGATTTTGTCAGATTCAGGTCGGAAATATGTGCTTACAGAGATTCACTGGGTGAACATTCTTTTATAGGACTGCGACAACATTATTACTCAGCCACTTCAAAGCAGAAGTTGATAGATTATTCAGCCACATGAACCTAACAAAAACCAAGTTGAGAACCCAAAAGATAATGTAAACTTTTTATTTAATAATGTGTAAGTTTGGCATTTAGGTGAGAAGGAAAAGGTTGCCATGACTAAATGTTTTTTATTCCCCACCCCCCACCTTTGAACAAATCCTGGGTACGCCACTGGCTAAGGGAACAATATTGGCCTTAAACACCATTATATTATGTATTTAATTAAATGTTAGTGTGTATTTGATTGCTCCACAAAATGTTTATAACATTTAACCACCTAACTTGCTCATCCTCTGGTACCGTATTTGTTTATTATAATACATTACTCTTTGTGCAGAACCCCAGAGCATTCCCGCGATCCCTCAGAGGAGCCCATGGATCAAGATGATGCTAAGTGAGGGGATATCAATCCATTTGATTAAACTGTAACCACCATCTGTTGTAGTACACAATATATCTCTCCCACTGGTGAGGATGTTGTCATAGTGACACGACTGGCTGTGATGTGGATTGTGTGTTATGTTCACCTGCTTGTGTCACTAACATTGACAAGGAAAATGTATTTTTGAACACACTGTGGTAAAACCCTGTGTGTGATACAAAGGTTTCTTGTGTCGAGCTCGAAGATAACGAAGGAGAAATTCATACTGGGCTGTGCAATTTTTAGAAAGAAATATATACTCTTAGAATATCCGGATGGTTCTACAAGTGAAGTTTATTGAATAGGAGGTCTTATAAAGATTGGAATCCTAAAATTCACATGAATTCTGACTTTCAACCATTTTAGATAGCAACGATTGATTGTAGAATATATCATGATTGTGTTGAGGAAATATATTCTTGTTTTGTAGCTTATGTGAGCTTGTCTAATATTTGGGTATTGGATTCTCAATTTTATTGGTAATTGTGTACATTGTTATTTATATACTGTGTATTTAATATCCCCATTGTTAGTGGGATTTGCAGAGGTTGTGTTAGAGCAGTTAAACATGACATTCTAATATTTGTTGTGGGAATAAAGTATACTGTATGTTTAAAATTGTTATGGACTCAATGGGGTTTCTTAATTGAAAGTTTTGAAAAAAAGATCATTGAATACCGTCTAAAAACCAAAGTTATGTAGTTAAGCTAGTTATTGGGGAAGATAAGGGTATTGTTATAGTGCCCTTAGTAATAAAGCAACGAATCACAAAATTAACCTTGCTTCATTTTGCTATGTAAGGTGGACCAATTTGTAAGGGGGGGACTGCGTGCCTCATATCAAAACTAAACCTATACTTTGTGACAGATTGTTTTAAATATTGGTAACAAAAGACAGTAGTGTTAGTATGTACTACAAACTGTGAATGTAGATTAGGCAGAAAGTGTGTTCAGATAAAAAAACTAAATAAGTTTGTCATACTGCTTCTAAGTGGTGAATTAAATGATAATTTTATGTAATTTATAAGAAAATATTTTAACAAGTGCAGGACACTTATTTATAACATTTTGTAAGTTTTACTACAATAAGTTTTCCATGTTATATAATTAAATTATCAATACATTTTAACACACTAACATTCTATTTAGAATGTTCCTATACATTTGATATATGACAGAAATAAATGTCTTATCTGCGACATGTTTTGACGATATTATTATCGCGGTTATTAGTTTGGCATTAGTATATTTTAAAAAAAAAATAGGGATATATACAAATAATACTTTATATGATTTGGAAAAAAATAGGTACTTGTAGATTAAAATGTGGTGTGAGTCTTGTGATAGTTGTTTGAACAAATCTTTAAATAAAGAGCATTTATTTTTATGTCAAGCATTTTAACATTAAAATGTGTGTTGCTACACGTGGCATTATATTTGAAAAGTGTTTAGTAAGCATAATTGTTCAAAATAGTTATATTGTCTAAAAGCAGTCTAGACAAAACTAGAACCGAAACAAGCATCAAAATGCAAACTGTCCAGTCCCTGCCTGTGCTGTTGATTGTATGAAATATTTATTGAGGGGAGCTTTCTGAAAGCTTCACACCCAAATTGTTGTGTATTGTTAAACATATTTTATTAGAGTACTAAGTAATGAGATTTGAAGTATTTTTACAAGTCAATAAGGTTTTGGCGGGAGGCATGATTTATAAATATCAAGGTTTTGATGTCTTAACTTTTCTCATTATACACTTTGAGACATTCCTTACTTATAACAGCATCTTCTTGTCTTCTCTCTTGTGGTACTCAGTCGTGTTCCTTGATTTGTTGTTTGTAAGTCACACTAACATTGACTTGATACAGATAAAAGCACACTTTATAAAACTACATTGACCGCTCTTTAAATGTTTTGATGGTGATGGGATAGGTCACATAGAGGAGGTTGTCGGGTTATTGCAGGCCCAGCATGTGGACATATCTCTATTTGGTTCTGGGTCTAAACAGGTTTTTTCCTCAGAGGTTTTTTATTTTAGAAAAAAAAAATTTAAAAAAATTCTATCATTTTTTTAAAAGGTTTGGTATTGTTTTGAGCAGCAACTTTTTTTTTTCTGAGTTAGGTTCAAGTCCAAACTGTTGAGCAAATTAGATAACTTACCAGATTTATCTGAATCTAAGACTAAGTTTTTCCCCAAATTGGTAGCTTCAAAATCTAGGGATCCTCTTAAAATCGCAAACTAAGGATTGGGTAAGGCCTACATCAAAAGGTAGCATTCTTTATTTAATATAAATACAATAGGACAAGGCTGCCTCTTTTTTTTTACAGATTTTATCCATTTTCACGGATTTTAAACAAACACTCAATCATACATAGAGTTTGTTAGACAGTTTTAGCGATGTCAAACTTTATAGCTTTAATTCATGAAACTCCACAAAATATCTTACTTTTGAATAATATCAAGTAAATTATTATCTTTGATTAGATTTTCCTGGATCATCGGTTTTGAAATAAGAATAAAGATGCGTGTTTAATTATTACTAATTTTTTATGCTTGGCTGTCACGCAGGTGACACAGTAGTTCACAGCAGGCATGTTTATCGGTTAGATTCTTTGTAACATGTGAATGTGTTTTATATTTTCCTTATAAAAGCAACAGTTTGTTGTATAGTTATCCTTTGATTTTTCCTATGTCTCTTTACTTTATATTATTTTCTCTATATCTTTGTGAAAGTGAAAGTGTAATGTTTTAGAAGCTAGTGTTAATGGTCGAGTCCGATGTTCATATTTAGGAGAAGTGGTGTATGTATGAGACTCGGATTTTCACTACCGTAACGATTATCATTTGTCATAATAAAAATTCACTTCTTATTTTTTTATGAAACTCTTTCAAAGTTAACCTTCTTATGCTTAAGCAATATTTCCACAAAAAAGAAATTCCTTAACAATTCTGCAACCCTAATTAGATTTTAAGTCAACATAGGTGTTGTTTTGTAAATTAAAAGAAATTGTTATCATTACAAAATAATTCTCCCATAATTATTATTTCCTTCATTCATGATAAAATAAATAGGTACCACTTTTAAAAAACCTATCCAGAACCACTGAAAAACTGGGGGTCGTCTTGGATTCATGTAAATGCGGTAGGTAAATAATTTTACTTTGTCTGTTTGGCGTAATTTCAATAAGATGACCCAACTTATGTGTACCCACCAAAATATTATACTTAGTTTAATCTCATAATGCACATTAATATAAATTTAAAGCTATTGTGTAGTTGTGTAACATGTGTGCTGAAACTGTGACAATCTGATGCTCTTGTTGACAATATTATATTAAATGTTGTTTTGTATGTATTTCTTGGCTGGAAGTGATGGTACCTCCTTCCCTGATATCGGTGCTGCATAAAGCCATGAGTAATACAATATTCATATTAAAATGAATCAGATTTGCATGTGGTGTATTTGTTCAGTATTAACTGCGAGAAAGATAAGTGTGATATTTCACTTAGTTTTAAAGGTTTGCTAATTAAATATCCCATTTATGTTATTTTGTTAATTTTTTAACTAGTCCAGTCCAACCAAACATGATGTCTGTTTCAAATCACAAGGGATGAATTATATTTATTGCTTGTTGTATTCATTTATCAGGTTATCCTAAAAGTTTTGTAACAAAACAAAAAAAACATATATATCTTTGTCATAAAAAACTTTTGATAGTTTATTTATATTACTAAGACAACTTCAGTTTAAAAAAATAGCTAACTAAATCATTGCTTCCATCACATCGCATAATACAATAAAATATAACTCATTAAATTATTCTAATTTAATTTTTACACCGTAAATAAGGAGAAAAATCAAATGTTTAAAATCGCTACCATTTTTCCGGAAATAAACAGTTTTTGGAAATGTAGAACTCGTGTCATTATTTAGGCGCGTGTCAAATATGTGAATTGCACAAATTATAACCGCACTGCCATAGGCTTAGTCAGAAGATTTAGATTTTTATACATTTCTTGTTATTTTTAGAGTAAACTAAATTGTTTTTGTTTAAGTTCTCAATTTTATTTTCCATGTAACATTTATTTCAATGTTTCAAATGTAATTGGATTCAAGAAATCTTAGAAATGAATATGTTTATATTAAAAATTTAGATAACTCATAAATTGATTAAATAAAACCGTGGGTTTTTTTTTCCAAATAGTATGCTAGGCCATTCCTCCTCCTTAACCTTATCTCTTTCCCCAACTGGAACATGATGCAAAGACCAATAACATTTCAATTGTAATCTATCTAACATGGTGCTTGCTGGATTACACTGGAAATATCTAGATCGTGCCACTGCAAGTTATACACTTAGTCAGCTTTATGTGCGAGCTCTAACTTTATTGTAGCATAAATTATGTAATAACAAACTTGTACTTTATATTTTATAAATAGGTTTATATTTATAATACTACAGTCATAAAAATGTGACATTTTCTTTAAGAAAAAAAACTAATTTTCTTTTTTGTAGGGACATTTTGAATCTCTGAATACCTTTTCATTTGGCACATGTTAATTTTCACTTTTATAAATATACACCAAATTATCAGGTTAAATAATTTGACTGATTTCACTATTGATGGGGACAATCGAGTAAATCTAAGAATCAAGTAATTACTTGATTCTCTTTAAAAAGAATCTAGTAAAATTACTAGAGTAATTTTTAGTGAATCATCTACTCAAATCGTCCTATGGCAATCGATTGGACAACATTACTTGGGAGTCTTGCAATGGGATTCAATACTAATAACATGTCAATAATCTCTTCCTGTAGTAGTCAGTCGACACTGACGGTGACCTTCACCCCCTTATTTTCAGGTTTTACGTTGCATGTACAGTCAATATGAAAGTATGAGTTTTAAGAAGTGTCTCACAAAAAAATGTTGTGCTCTTTTTAATAAAATAAACTTTTCTTTATACATTCATGTTAAATAAATTGATAATAATAGTACCTTTTTAAAAGTAAAAACAGTTTTTATTCATTTCCATTTTGTAACTTACTCTAATTAGTTTCAATTTATAAATAATCATATTTTACTAAAGAGAAATTATAATAAAAATAATTATGAAATACAGTAATAAGTTTTTTATATGCGATTGTGGAAATAAGACTGCCGAGGTGCCGAGTAAAAAGAATCGAATAACTTTCGAGTACTTTTAAAAAGAATCGGAAATGTGATACGCTTAGTTAGCATGCTTTTCAATTGTGTACCTTACATCTGCAAGTATTTTGTATTGAAAACCCACTTGCAACATTTAAACCATAAAGGGTCATTTTTGCGTAGCAGAAGAAACTGTTGGTGAAAAATGATCTCTAAGAAAATATGCCTTTTAAATGTAAATAGCATAATAAACAGTCCAGCCAATAAGGTCGATTCTCACTTATCTGATAAGAAAAGAGAAAATAAAAGAATTACAAGGTCCGAGTAAAGTTACTCGATTGTGCCAATCACTAGATTACACTATGGCCCTATTTTATACGCTACACATAGTGGAAACAAGTTATGTAAGCTCACTCCCTCATAGTAAACAAAGTGTACAGTGAGCTAGTTTAATACAGATTAGAAAATATTTGCTAACTATTGAACTTATTTTCTCAGTTTTAAATCACATCTTTCATAAGGTGGGATGGGTTATTTCCAAACTTCAATAATATTTGATACTAGCACAGCTTGTCTTTTGAAATTGTTTGATCATATCTCTCTCTTCATTTGGGGATGAATTATTTTCTTGCCCCTAAAACTGTGAAAATCCAAGATTTTCATTTTTGAATCCCAAATCTTGGCTGAATAAAATCAAATCTGATGCTTTAAAAAAATTGTATCAAATATTTTATTTTAGAAAAGTTAAACTAATAAAATTTATTCAGGTTTACTATAGTTGGGTTTTTAACACCATTTCTTACTACCTATTAGGGTTACAGACTTAAGTAATAATTACATTAATGGGTTAGGGATGAGGAAGTTTGAATTTAGAGGAAATGTACCCACATTTGTGTGAATAAAGAGTGGGGAAACCATTTTAGAAACAAACCACCCTTAGTACACCCTTCAGGATCGAACCATGATCATTCCCATCATTGGCAATCTAGTCTCTTGTGAGAGTAACGTCTTAGACCATGTGGCCACCAAAGCAGGTTACAATAATATTGTTTTATATTAAAATTTTGGTAATCCTTTAATAAACATTTTAGGATCACTAAAAAAAAGTAATCAATAGTCCTAACCCCAAAATGCAATTGGTTTCTAGTCCAATTATAATAATTTAGTAAGCACTTATGAATATTAATTTTGAGTGAAACCAGTCGAGTAGGCATTTTTCACTTTGATTTAAGTTCAATTTGAGTTTTAATGAAAATATAGTTTTCTTTTAGTTAGAGTAATACAACTAAAGCACTATTTATACTAGCAAGTTGAATTTTTTTAATATACCCATTTAGAAGTCATAAGTACAAACTTAGATTTTTAAGATATTTTTTTTGTGAAAAATATCAATTAAATTTGGATTTTTAAATATACTTAATATAACTGTACACATTGTTTTTTAACTATATTAAAGGAAACATTAATGGACTATATTTGGCATGAAATAATATTTTAAATTTGAATAAATCCTAACATAACCCAGAATTTTTTAGTGTAAAAAAATTCCAATTACTCAAATTTTTTAAGTTTTGTAAAATTCTTCAAGTTGAGTTTGAATATGTATTTAAACTCGACTCGGAGCTTGAATTTTCGAGTGCCTGCAGATCCCCTATTTATCTAGATTCAAAATTTTGAATCCATTTCTATTATTCATATTAAGATTTGAAACATCAAATCTGAATCATGGTAAAATTTTGATACGGATTTGAAATTTCGAAGGATCGCACAGCCTTACTTGCCTTCTATTAAATAATTTGTTAAATTCTCGGTTTTTATTTTCATTTAATACTTTGCAAGAAACATAATTGTGTGCTAGCATCCTTTAATTATGTTGCTGAGAAAATCTAAATGATTGCAATTTCTCAAGTTTATTGTATTAGAATTCTGAGCTGAATCATGGTTAAAATTAGGCAAAATAACCATCCAGCTTGTCTGGGTAATGTTCGAGTGGACCCTATTTAGACAAAACCCTACCGTTCTGTATTATGAAGCTACCTGTGACAGTGAAAGCTATGTTTTTATGTCTGTTAGTGTTCTCTCTCAACTTGTTGTGTCTGTTAGTGTCCTCTCTAAAGTTTTGTGTAAGGGCAATACCACCCCCTTGGTACAGCCCTGATAGTCCTCTTTGGTGAATAACAATTCTACTTTCATAGACTTCTCACATTTTAATGCATTCATTCCTACTCTACAAACATTGACATTTATCTTAAAATGGCAAAAATGGAGCCGGTCAATTTAAACTACTTGATTTTAAAATGACACAAAATTTATGTCACTAATATACAATATTGGCCCAAATATAATACAGCCTTGCACATATAATAAGAGCAGTTTTCTGAATTACATTTTTAGGAGATAAACATTGCACTGTATTCAGGCCATTATGCTATTTTTTTAAATAATATTAATTGGAGTTATGTGCTCTAGTATCAAAGTTAACATTTTTCATTTTGAAGTTTCATTGTTGTCTTTGCTTTAAAACATATTATAAATTGGTTGAAGAAACACGTATTGTTCAAGTGTGAACACTAGGAAATAAAATGTAGCCACTTTTAAAATGTAAGATTGCTTTCAATGTAATTTTATCTTAATGTGTTGTGAAAACTATTTCATAACCATCTATCATGTTCTTGGATTATCTTAGAACAAATCATTTGTTATCTCCATAGGCATCTGGTTTGTTCTGGGAAATTTGCTGTCTGAATTATCTAGTTAAATGGTTACAAACCATACAATCGATGACCGGCCGGCCGGTCACTTCTTATAACCGATATTGTATCTCGGTATGTTTTTGTATCCCTTGTGAGGGTTGCTTTTTAAACTATTTTCCTCCACCATTTTGGATTTTTGACTTACCCTTAGGTCATAATTATTGTATTTTTCTGAAATGTTTGAATAAATAAATAATTATGTCTACATCTTGTCAGTTTTGTAACCATGTTTGTAAATGATGTTTTAGAAGTTTCTTATTTTTGGAAATAAGGAATGTATTTATTGTATACTTTCTAAAGAGGATAGAGATTTTCCTTGATGAGTTTTATGAAATATATACCTGTAATAATTTAACAACAAAAGTTAGTTATAACTTTAATCATAATTAAATGTGTTTCAAGGGTCCATTTAAAATATCTTAAAATACATTGTTAATGTAATAATGACCTTATTTGATAATTTATTAACAATGAGGAGGCGCCCAATTTGTTAACTTACATTTCTAGTTTTTCTGGTGGACTTTATTGAAAAAATTGTTTTATTTCCTTTGAAATAATATGCTAAAGTCAAATAACCTTTGTGGTAAATACATTCAAAGAATTGTTTTTATAGACCTGAATTTCAATCATTGTAGGACTTCCTTAGATTAAGTTAAAAATCAACCTTTTCAGTTTCTTTACAGCAGTTTCAAGTCAATTATACTTTGTGATATGTCAGGTTTCTGGTATTGGTTTGTAAGAATAACAATGTGGATGTTTACTGCTTGCCATTTGTTAAACTAGTCTGAGTAATGATATTATTTGTTGAACACCAGTTTCCAGGTCACAGTTGACATTGATTTGTAGCACTACTCTCCTATTTATAATGACACATTTTCGTGTGTAAATCCTTTTAACTGTATAAAATCTTTCAGAATCCTCTTCTCACCAAAAGAGTTAATATAATTATTAATTGCCTAATGACTTATGACTATTAAAGAAGTGTAAATATACTGAATAATAATAATGTAGTGTAAATGAAGGGAAGGAAGTCAACATTGTATTCAGAAAAAGAGGTAAAAGGACAAACATTCTGACACATTTTAGGAAGTTGCACATCTTAAAGAGTGAACCTAGATTAACAACCTAGACCACCATTACAGCAGTATAAAATGTGAACCTTGCTAATGTGCTGCTCTTACAAACCAAATCTTCTGTTAAGGGCAATTTTCAAAGTTAAAGAAATGCTGTCTAGTGGGATTTGATTTGTCTGCTCTTCAATCTCTATCTATAATTTTTCCTTGGGTTCTTCTTTCACAAAATGTAAATATTCTCAAACATTATCAGTCAAATAATCAACATTTCTAGGCACACCATTATTTGACTATGGAGCAATTTTCAATTTTGAATATTTTAGTTTGTATTAATCATACTTGTAACTTTATATTTATTTCTGAAAAAATATCAATACCTCCAGCAACATTGTGGGACTCAAAAGTTTTAGTAACTCTTATAACAAAAATATAGCTTAGGAAAGTTAGTGTTGAACATAGAAATAATCCTGGGAAAGCTAAAAATTTCAAATAAGCTCTTCTTACTGTCCTTTTTAAAGTATGAAAACTCTTTTAAAAATTCCCTAGCAAATAAAATCCACCATCTTAAAGATTCAACCTAATTTTTATAACACGGATATGAAGAACGTTGTTGGTATAGGAAATAAACTCAATTTCTTTCAAGTGAACCTAAATATGCGCTCATAACACAAGTACCTCCCCGCTCCGAGCGGTTTATCACCTGTGTTTGAGGTTGATGCTCGGACTCCCTCCCCGCACCCACACCCGAGTCCTGCTAGACTTGTCTGGCCTCCGTCCCCTGGACGTGATCATCCGCGGGCTGGCAGTGAACTTCTTCTCACGAGCGCAGGCCAGTCCTAACGCGATCGTACGGGGCATCGGCGATTACGACCCCCCCGCACTTATCCACAGACGCATCAGAGACGGTGTGGTGGGCCCCCCCGCTGGATACGGATGACCCGGGAGGTAGTCTGTGGCGTTGAGGAGCGAGCGCCCCTGGTCAAGGCCTAAGGCCGGCTTCACCAGGATGCGGCTCCGGAGCTCTGTGAGACCCCCCCGGCTGGCGCTCAGCCCAACTTGAGCGCGCGTGGTGTAGTCCGTGTGTTTCTCCATGTTACGTGTTAAGTGTTACGTGTTACATGTCCGTCTCCAGCCCCGCATTTTGTCATTGGGGTTGGCCGCCAATTCCAGCTAAAGACATTTATTTTTTAATATTCCGCAGAAACATTTTATCTATTATTTATATTACCAACATTTTTGTTTGTTTTTTCTTCCGTTTCTCGTTCACCCCCCCCTCACTGTTTTCTGTCTTTCCCCTCTCCTCTGTACGTTCTGTATTTCCCTACGGTCATGGCGACCCTTTACTAGCGATGGGGTGGGTTTTTTGAAAATTTTCCCACCCCAAACCTATAGTGGTAATTTTCAGGCCGCAAGGCCGCCAAATCCTTTCATGTTGTGATTGTTCGTATCCCTATGTCGTGTCCGTTTTCGAGAGCCCTTCGGGGCTGGTGTTAATGTTTGTCCTTTTATGTTTCCCATGTTTTATTCATGTTTTCATGTTTATGTTTACTGTTTAAAATAAAACCATATAAACAAACAAACAACCAAAGTTTTAGAGCTGCTGTCACGAGTGTTGTTTGTTTACGGGAGTTTCTACTATACAAAGGCAGACAATGGCATTAGTGAGATTCGTTGCTATTTAACAAAGCTGTATTATAAAACTAAATTTAATTTCACATCACTTAAGTAAAAATCTATAGCTTGTTCAATGTTATGTGCTTATTTTGTCTTAAATATGCACACGGAAAGGAATAAGAAATAACGCATTTACCCGAAAATAGGCCGCACCCTAAAATTACACTCACCTGAATTGTTGAGCTTTCCTAATGTAATAAACTAAGATTTAAATTTTTTATAATTGTAATTTGTGATAAATACTTTTTAAATCCTGATCTACAATGTCTTATTTATTAATACAGACATTTTATGTTGGCTCTTAAGGTTATGCCGTTTCTTCATCCCTGGATACAATTGTGTTCAGTGTTTTTTCATATTATGATGTAAAATAAAGTTTAGATTTAACTGTCATATTTAAAGGATATAAATAGATACAGTAGTGAAAGTATTTAAGTAACTAACAGACTCAAACTAAAAGTCTCTAGAATCTGTGTGTAAAGTAGTAATGGCAGCTATAAAAGGTTTGACTAGAGCAAAATCTCTTTGTAGTAGATAGCTTCTGGGATTTAAAAAAACACGTCCGTTTTAAAAAGGTCTACTATTGGAAATAAATATATATATATATATATATATATAAATGATACTGCTTGAACACATTTTAATCTCTATGAACCTATATACTGTGGATATTAACTACAACAAAACCCACTTGGTGGCCGCATGGTCTAAGGCGTTAAACTTGCAGTAGAATAAACTGATAACAGGGAGATCGCGGTCAGGGTTACTGAGGGGAGGGGGATTTTTCTCGAATGGTTTTCACACACACTCTCCACACAAGTGTGGGTACACTTCTTCTAAATTTAACCTTAATCATCCCTAACCCGTTAGTATAATTAGTACATAGCCAGGTGTACAAACCGAATGGATAGTAGTACCTGGTACTAAAAAAAATTTAATTAATGTATTGTGCAGTATTACATGCAGGATAACTTATGACTAATGTATCCATTTCATACGCAGCTTAGACTATTTTACAGATTTCATAATACACAGAACAACCTTGAAATTTTGAGAAACTTTTAATAGAGGGAGAAGACAGGACTGCTAACACTTCACCCAAGGCAATGGCATTCCTGACATTAGTACTACCTTTTACTGCAGTGTGTGTGTGGTCTGCTACCATTTGCGCCTCCTACTCTTGTATCTGCGATTCCTCCAAACGCGGACATGGTGACTACCATCTGCCACCCGGTTAGACTGGTCCTGAACATTTGATGAAGCAAACGAACACTGTGTTACTCTGAAAGCCTAGTTTATTTACACGGGGACTCGATTCTGGGAGACTCGATACAATACTTTACATAACAGTGCGAAAGGCTTCCTTCTCGAGCCCTGGCGACCGAATGGGAAAACAATAACTTGGTAACAAATCGGTTACATGAACACAACATATAACACACAAACCAAGTTTATTGCATGAATGTAACACAATGTGTACAGAATTTGTTCCAGAGAACCTAATTAAATGAGCGCAACTATAACGCCTGTCTGTTTGCACTGAGTGAAACTTGATTACATTGAACATAACTGATAACTTGCACAGTGATAATCTTGTCCCTTTGTGGGAATGAGTAGGGTCATGTTCTCTCCAGAGAAAGTTCCGACATAAGTTTGAACATGGTGCCTAGACAAAGAGTCTTGTGGCCTGCTCAGAAAGAAAACACCAGCCGGTAAAAGTCCCGCATGCATTCCTCTACACACTCAAGACATTTCACTCCATAGGTCCGAAATCAACGCACCAAAGACTAAATTCTTAGAGAAATGTCATGAGCGTGATGCAGGAAAAAGGTGCACACAACTTTTGAAGTTGAGAAACCAAACTCGGCTCACATTCCTACAGAAAGATCCTGTATATGGTTGAGTCTTTTCAATTTTTGTTTGCTGTTTAGAGATTGATATCCATTAATATGCTTATTTTGAAGTGTCATTGTCCGTTATTGGGAAGTCGTTTCCCCGGAAGAGCCCACGTTATTTTGATGGCTAGATTTAAACTGTTTGTTATAAAGAAGAATCTTTTATTTAGAGATGTCCTTAGAGGGAGGTTTTACTGTATTTCATTTTGGCTTTAGGCTAGATTTTTATTATTAGTCAAGTCCACCTATTTTTCTAAAATTTTGACTGCCTCAAGTCTTCAAAGGTTATTGAATTTGTTGCATATTATCTAAGGTATGATTATAGGCTCAGCAGGGTTTTATAAATGATGTTTTTGAGAAAAAAGTGTGGCCAATTTTTTAGTGTAACAGAACAGAAACAGATGATATTAAAGTCAACATGAAAATAACTACATTTTTACTTGCTCTATTTATATTTAAATAAATTAATGCTATCACATTATAAATATTGAATATTAAAACTGATATAAAAGAAATTACAATAATTATATATGTTCCTATATAGTACTTGTATTCAAGGCAATGTTTATGCAGCCCGAACTTGTACAAACTTCTAACATTGCAGATCAAAGTAATCCAAGAAATCTGTACTCACACATGAATTCTTTTAGGTACTCTTTGTTGCCCTGAAGCGCATCATTCTTACCTTGCATGGTTCTGCTATGATAAGGTCCGAGTGTGGTCCATCAAGATGAGACTGCGACCTTTCAGAGTGTACATGACATAGCGTTATAGAGGAAAGTCTGGAACAAGAGGCAGCAATGTTGTCACATGTGTAAACATATCTGCAATCATTTGGTGACATTTCATTTCATAACCACTGCTGCACTAAAGAAATGTTGGTGAACAGAGGAACTTATGAATTCATATGTTGCATATACTAATTACTGATAAATCACTAAGGTTAAGTTACACGGCTGTATGCACATTCATTACATCCCCCAATTATTTTTGAAGAAATATATCTCTTAACTACTCGTCACTAAGGAGAGCACATCATAATGAGCTGTGACTTTGATAACTCCACAGGAACTTGGATTTGATTCGTTTTCACAACCATATTCATTCAGTGTTTACAAGTTTGAAACAGAGATTAAGCTCCTCCTTTGCTATACAAGCAACATCTCATGTGCAATGTTTACAACAGTTTGTTATTTTGTATGATATTTAAATACTAATACTACTGATCTTGTTCTTTCTTACTTGGGTAGGTGTTATTAGTATATCTAGGTAATATATTAAAGTATGCTCTTTTTTTTTTTTTATAAATAGTTAATCAAAGCCATTCCAATTTTAAAAAGTATTTGATTATTATTTATGATGTAAAAGGAAATTTTCACTAAAATACTTTTGGTGAAATCAAAAGCATAGTGTTATTTTTAATTAGATTTAATTTGACTATATATATTTATTTTTCACACCTTGAGTTATAGTTCTATCACAGATTAATGTATGTGGGTATGCAGTTCTTTAAAAATAATAAATGTAAGGTCAATATCTACATGTTTCAATTTTAACTTCTTCACAACTTTAAACTCATTATAAAATAAAATAAAATATGAATAATATGTTTAATTTGATAATATTTCATAATATTCCTTGAATTTTCTCTAAGTATTTCTGTATTTTCACACACCAACAATAACTGTTCAATTTGTGCAGAATACAATGTTAAATTTGGTTAATTGGTCTACCGTTTTGTTAAAACTTGTACACCGTAATTTAAAAATGTAAGTCCTCTATTAGGAAACATAAATTAGCTATATTTGATCTATTTTGCTATATCTAAAATCTTTTGATAATAACTCTTTTTTTATGACTGTTGCCAGATTTTTTCTTGAAAGATAAGTATAGTCACACAAGAGCTTCTAGAAGATGTAATAATCACAAAACAAGATAAATAAAGCTCTTTAAAACCAGGCAAACAGCTAAAGCAATTTCTCTCGGCTGATTTGGGAACTTGACGAGATAGGGTTTGTGTTTAGGTGTAAACGGCACATTCCTTCACTACAATATGTCACCGTTAAGATTCAAACTGGCACATCAGTGGATCACACAGTATAGAAAACTAAGTAGCCTAAATATCTGTTAGCTAGAAGATAAACTCTGTTTCAACACTTAGACCATCTGCCGTCCATATATGTCCATAGCAAAACCTCAAGATAATCTTAGGTTATCTATTTAAAAACCTTAAACTAAATAATGTTATAATGCACTACAGTTAGAGATGGGTCAAATCCAAGGACGTAGGCAGGGGCCCCCAAAAATCTAGATCCTTTATCTGTTATTAAATATGTTTTTACAAAAAAAGGCACTCAATAAAAATTAAACATATTTACCTATGTGTTGGAATGTTGGTTTGGGGGAAGGGGTAGTGTTTGGGGCTATGATGTTATTTGTAGCTAGGAGGGGGGCCCACAGGGAGAGGCCTTATACTATAGGTAGTTTAATAACAAACAAAGGCATCAAAGATCTGCCCAACAATGTTGGGAGCTAGCATTCAAACAGTGCCCCCAGCCATTTTTAGGCTTTTTTTTTTATGAGGACCAGATAATTTTAAAACTCATTTTCTATTTACTAAACACTACGATGATTTTAAATGGTAGGTATATTAATGGGTGCTACAAAGGTTTGTGATAAAGAGTGTGAACCCTGGGGGAATTTGTTAGCAATCCAGCACTAATCTCCTACCACTTCTCATTAAAATGAAACATCCATGATAGTTTTATAGCACTTAATAAAACATAAAAACAAACATGATCTCTTGGAGGAAACACGTATCAGGTAATAACTCTCGAACGAGCACCTGCAGGGTATTTTACCGCAAAAATACAAGTGTGCATCTCGATGCCGAGTAAGTCAAATGAGGGTTAACAATTCGTCACCCACTCCCTCGAATCAAAATATTGTAAAAGCTAATCCTAAAAATGTAATCAAACCTGTCAGATTAGATTTAATTAATTTTGTAAAAACGCCAACGAATTCGGGTGAATCTGAACCTTTTCTCTTTTGTTATCCCTTCTTCTTAAGAGACAAAGATCGCCTTAAAAGCATCTTTTGAGGCTTCAATTTAGTACATTTTACCAGGGGGAGGATCCCGTACCATTCCATAGAAAACACTCCAAGCGCCCCGGTCCCCCTCCGTCTGGGGAAAATGCCAACGGGTTCTTTGGGGGGAATCCATCAAGTGAGAAATATGGGAGTCATTAGCTCGCGCGCCTAGAATCAACACGTTAGTCACTTTTCATCTGAAAATGGGGACCCTCTGAAGGTTTTTTTCTGTCTAAGTGCTTGGTCAAATCTTCATCTTCTCACAACTTACAAAACATGTCAAGCACAAGTACATCTACATTAGTATGATTTNAAAAAAAAAGCAATTATAACTTAATAATAACCTCTCTTTGTTATAATATGACTTAACATTCATAAGTGGTAAATTAATGGTCTTGGGTCTGGTTTGGTCCGTTCTATATTAAGCTAAACCACTATGGCTCTTAAAAAAATCAAATAATTGAACATTTTAAAAAAAGATTTGGTATCTTGACTAGAAGTTACTCCTGTCAGTATTAGAATGTCCCTCTCATGTTAGATTGAATTCCTGGTGACACAGATCAAGGTTCGAATCTCGGTTAGGTATACTGAAGTGATTTCCCACACACCCTCCATACAAATGGTGGTGCATTTCCTCTCATTTTTAAGATGCGAAGGAATTAATTGCAGATGGTTTCTACCTGTGTACTAGCATGTGCTGTAATAAATTGTTTTTAATGTGATTGTCATACAATGGCAGTTAACACAAGTTACTGTTCTACACATTTATACATCAAATTATATTTTCTTGGTTAAATAAAATATGTATAAATATAATACAATAATAATTGTTTATGTTAATAACAATAAACTTGAAGAATAGACGGGAAAAGTTTAAATACATTTGAAAACTTATATTATTAAAAAGATGGTATTTCTCACAGTTTAGAAAAGTTATCTCACTGGTTATATCTTTTTATACATAACACTATTGAACTAGGGATGAGGACGATGACATTTAGAGGAAATGTATGTCATTTGTTGAAAGGAAGAGTGAGAAACAATTTATGAAAAACCACTATATAAAGCTTCATACTTTAACGTTGTATAAGAATGTATAGATCAAGGGTTTTAAGTGAATCTATATTTTCGTTAATGTTCAACTTTAAACATAAGCACTCTCTTTGCCAACTTTCACTGCACGGGAGATTAGTCTTTATATTTAGACTCTTACGCTTTTAGGTTATAGGTCTAATTGTTTATGTTATGAAAGAAAGTGCAGGAAAGAATTATATTTTTTTATGGGGCGACCAATACATCTGTCTGATCATAGCAGTGTAGAGTGCTATCAGTGCTGTTTTCATAGTTTATTATTCTTCTTGCACTCTTGTTACCTCTGAAATTACTGATATTGTATATGCGGTGCAACACCTTATTATGGTTTGGGCGCAAACACCTAAAAAGATTTGGTAAATTTCGGAAACAGCTGACCATATTATTTATTTTTTCAACTTTTTGTCCACTTAATATAGGTTGCGCTCACTTTGGCAGCTATGTGTCAATCTCGCAATAGAATAGACTAGTGATGATGGAGAGATTGGGGCTCTATCCGGGTTGGGTGTACTGAGGGTTGCTTTCTCTAAATGGTTTCCCACACAAATACAACCTTCCCCATCCTTAGTACATAGGTGTATGATCCAAACAGGTAGTAAGACACAGGGCTCAAAATCATTAGTACCAATTATGGTCACAATAAATCTAGTTTAACACTTTTCTTGTATAAAAGTTAAAATAACTAATGTGATAAGTGATTACTGTGTTTATAATATGTGTGCACATGCTTGGAAAATGACACCTTTGGCTCGTTTTAACAGTTTATCTTTCTTTGGGTAACGAGTGGTTAGTTTGAAAATAAGACATTTTGGGTTAGAGGGGTGCAGTGCCTAGCTAATTGCTTATGTTTATAAATTCCCTGCATAAAAAGATGGTTTAAAGAAATTAAAGTCATACCAGCAATGTTACATATAAACATGACTTTAGTTTTTTACCGATAGAATAGGTAAATTTCCCACAATGTTGTCTAGTGATACTGTTAAACTGGAAGTTAGTTGGGATTCAATCCCATCATTTAGCGATATATTACAATATATAATAACTCACAATTATATCATTTTTATTTACTAATATTTTTCCTAAACAGTATTGCTCTTCACGTTTGCTACAAAAGTATGTACAGTTCCCTAAATTTATTTTTAAAACAAACTATCTGTTCACATTGAAGTAGATATAATATTACTTATTGGAATTGAGTTATTGTATTCCAAATAAGTAATGATGATCACTAATGCTCCATGTAACCCATGCAGTGTATGCTCTCATTCCGTCATTATTACAACATTGACCACACAGTCTGACTGCACAGAATGTGTAGAAACAGCCTTGAGCCCAGCCATGTGGTTTTCTTAACCTCTTGGTCAACTCTTGCTAACATTAATTTAAATAAACCTTACCACTCTTCCAATAAATACAATACAGCTAAAAACAATTGTTAAGGTGAGAATTAACTTTTTTTATGAATACAATTGTCTCTGAAAACATTTTTTCAAAAATTTAATATAGTTGAGAAATGAAACCTGGATGCAGGAATTAAACCAGAATATTTTGACTAAGTGTGTGATTGCTCTACCACTGAATGACCCATCAATCGATGTACTTAATGTATATCCCTAGCCCTAGAGTTAAGGAGCGTGAACATCAGCAAAAAGCCAAACCTGAGTTAGCGGTGGCTGTGGTCCATTGATAGCTCAAGTAGCTGATGAATTTACACTTCCATTACAAACTCTGCCCTAAAACATGAGGGAAGAATTATTCTGGATTTGGCAGGATAAGCCAAAGATTTGATTCCCATTTCCAAATGTCATTTTTCAAATCACCTATATTTAAATTTATTCATTCATTAATTAATTCTGGAATATATTGTCTAAAATAATTAATGGTAAAACAAGTTTCTGACTTAATTAATATGCACTCCTAATAGGGTAATTTTTCAAACCTGAGCTGGTGACGCACACACTGTTTAATTACCTTTCATATAGGTTCAGCCATTCATAAAAGGTTTCTTTGAAAATCATTTTACTATGCTGTTGAAAGTATATCAAGTATATAAATGTGTATTTTAAATATTGTTCAATGTGAATGTAAGTGCTTTATATAGAATACTATACAAGTGTAGTTCTTGTTCATAATCATTACTATGGTACATTTTTAGAAAATATAAACCAAATATATATATATAATATATAATATTGTTGTAAATATTATACATGATGTATATGCACTATTCTCTGTGTCCATAATTTTTTATTTAAATGTTTAACTTTAATTTGTTTTATCTCTAATGTATTTTGATGGTACAGATAATTGTATGCCTGTTTGGATTGAATCAAAAATTGTGATTGGAATTTTGTTTGCATTGTTTTTAATTATCTTTTCTGCTCATTAACATACCTGTGTTAAAATGTCTGTGACTTTATTTACATGACTTGACAAAAGCAAAGCGATTTAAATGTTAGCAGTATATAATTAAATTTTAGTAATCAAATTTCAGTTATTCTCTCAAAGTACTACTATTATATTTTAAATGTTATGTTGTAATAATTATTATTTCTTCTCTCTCAGAAAAGAAATATATTTGGAACTTGAAGAAATAAACCAAATTATTTTGGTTCAAGTTATTTTTGTTTGTTTTTTCACCTTGTGTTACCCAATTGTCACCTGTTTATGATTGCGTATTTTTATTCAATTTTTTTAGCAGCTTGTTCAACAAGATTTTTAATGTCTTGATCTAAGAGGGTAATTTCTAGATTTATTGTGACAAGGAAAGATTTGAACCTCAAAATCTACCTCATCATCAACAACAACTGTAGCCAAGTCAGTTTAGTAAAATGCCTCCCATCTTCCTCTATCCTTGCATCATTCTTTCTCAAATTTCTTCCATTCTTCTCCTCTCAATTGAACACTTTCTGTTATCTGCTTCTCCCATCTCTTTCTTGGTCTCTCTTATGGTCTTTTCTCCCCTTTTTCTCTCCTTTTCCATCCTCATAACATAATTCCCATACCATCTCAGTCTTGCTTCCTCTACTATCTCATGTACTCCCTGTACCCCCTCTCTTCCCCGGATAACTTCATTCCCATGGCCTCCACTTTCCTAGTCTCTCTTACACTCAATGTCCATGTTTCTGTTGCTTGTGTGACAATGGGTACAAAGTACGCCCTGTACAACTCTCCCTTCTGTCCTCTTCTCAATAGATCTTCTATACTTCCACCTTTCGCCTCAATTATTGTTCCAAGGTATTTTACACTCTGCAGTTTTCTCTTGTCATAACCATCACTTCACACTTTGCCATGCTAAACTTCATTCCATTCTTGTAGTTGTTCCTGTGCTTCCTCTTCTTTCTCTCCCCATACCATTAAGGTTTTCAATATTTGCTCCATGAGTTTTCCTGCCACTTTGTTCATGACTATTTCCATTAACATTACAAATAATAATGGTGAAAGGCCACTTTCCTGCCTTACTCCATTTTTATTTGGAACCGCTCCGTCCTTTCACTCTCATTACAACTCCTCTTTTCATTTTGACCTCCTCCATCGCTTTCCAAACTTTATTTCAATCCATGCTATCATATTCCTTCTCCACATACATAAATACCAAGTCTTTCCCATATTCATAGCTTCTTTCTATCAGCTGTTGTATGGCAAAGATTACGTCTATTGTAGACCTCTCTTCCCTAAAAACGTGCTGTACTTTTCTCCACCCTCCTTTCATTTTATTTCTTATTTTATCTTCCAGTATCTTCTCATATAGTTTTGTACAGTGGTACATCAGCATTATCTCCCTATAATTTGCACAACTTTTCGTGTTTCCTTTCTTGAAAATATGCATTACAATTCCCTTTTTCCAGTCGTCTTATCACCTTGTTTTTCCAAACCACTCTCAGCTCCCTGTATGAGTATAACTATTGTATAAATTCACCTACGGCTACTATCATTTTCGCCGTCAGTTCATCCTCCACCTCTTTCCATGTAGGACCTCCTTCCTCCTCTTCTGCTATTTCTTCCTAATCCTCTGATTCACTCTCATTCCTTTCCTCTTCCATGTTGAACATCTCTTCAAAATATCTCATCCTTATTGTATTTTCTCTCCACGTCCCGTTCCAGCATTTCTGGACATTTTTGAATCCAATTCTTTCTGGCTCCCCGTACAACTCGCTTCGCTCTTTTCTTCTTCACCCCCCTATATTCTTCCTCTTATTACTTGTCCTTCCACATACCTCCTCTGGAGCTCCCACCAAACTGTTCATAATTAAACCTTTCCCATTCAACCTCTACACTTTGCATCTCATCCTTGGGTTTTAAGCTTCGTTCCTTTCTTAGGTAGAGCCCTCTTTCCTCTTCATTTTTTACCCTCCTCACCCTTATTCTTCTTTCTTGTCTTATCACCTTTCTCCTACATTCCCATCCCTTCATGTCTGCCACCAACAACCTGTGGTCACTATCTAAAGACACATTTGGTATTTACCTTGATGTTTAAGGTCTGCCTTTTGATTTCTTCCTCCTTGATAAAGTAGGCTATAACCGACTTTTGCTTCCCATCCCAATTGTATCTAGTGATAATATGACTTTCTCTTTCCTTCTTGTACCAGCTGCTTATCCACTTTCATTTTATTTCTTGTACATAACTCCAACAGTATCTACCCTCCTCGTTTATCTCTTCTTCCTTCCCTAACAACTCATTACTACCGGACACTCGTTTCCCTCCACATCATGGGTAGGTAATCCAGAGAGCTGTAATCAAATTCAAGGTTTGGAGGGGACAAGATTGTTTGTTCTAATTAAACAGGACAAGGTGTGAATAAAGATTATATTAGCAACCATAGTGTTTGGTGGAAGTCAATAAGTGTATCACTGGCTAGAAGAAAATAATAACAGATAATATATATAAATTAAATAAATGCATTGAGAAGAAATAAACAGTTCATATGGTCCCTGTTTCATAAAGAATAAAACCTACAGTTGTATTTACAAACCAGCATCCCCTATTTTCACTTGATATTATTGATAACACTTAATATAGGCCTAATGAGTCTTTTTTTCTTTAATTCTTTCTTTATGTCAGTACTTCAGTAGCCATCCCCCAGTTTATGAAAAAGATACAAAAATCTGTGCATGGAACTGTGCGCTTCACAGTGCCAGCGACGTAGTGTTTGACTGTTGTGTGCATGCGCACATAGGAGGTGGGTGGGGAGGAAGGCAGGACTGCCGGGTAGAGAGAGCACTGTTGCTCTCGCAGTACCGGCTCTGGCGTGATGGTGGAAAGAAGTGGGTTTTTTTTACTCAGCGTGTGTTGTGCTTAAAAACCGTGACCATATTCTTGAATGTGATAAAGTGTAGAATAGTATAGAATTAGATTACTATTCTGCTTCTAGCTATTCTATTTGATTCAATTTTTTTTCGGTTCTTTTATTTAACAGAAAGACTAAATGTGCTTGCAGTACTTTCAATGGAGAAAAATTTCCTCAGTTGTCATCAAGAGATCAAGAAGAAAATTATTTAACTTTTTGCGCAAATTTAAATAAGAAGAATGGATCTCATTTTTAAATGAATAGATCAAGCTTGAAGTGTAACAATTTAAGTTAAATTAAGTAAAAAAGTGCTTTTTTGCTAAGATTTTAAGTTCCTGAATAAATTTTATTTTTATACATGTTTTTTTTTTCCTTTTACACAATTTTAAAACAAAGGCTAAACATTTTCTGGAGCGGCACCCCCACTAATCCTAGCTACGAGCCGCCACTGGATGTGAAGAAGGGTAAGAAGGAAATGAATAAATAGCGGTCCAACCGAGGTATTAAGTAGGGTTGGACCGAGAAAACAGGACACTCTTGTTTTAAAATCCGGTAGGACTCGGGTGAACCTTGTGACGCTCGGGGAGGACTATATTTATAATACTAATACTATTTGCTAAGCATTCAAGATATACACCCATTATAATTGGCTTAATCAAGTGTAGTGTGTTAATAAACATACTATTCCTTCCATTATATCAACGGTGTAAGGCATAATTCATGATATATTAAATATTAAGGAATTCACAACGCAATAACTACCCTATACTTTCAATATCTTAATGGCCGAAAATAAGTTATAAAAATTAACGTAACAAAGTTTGGTGCTACGTGACCAGGATTCATCATGGTACATAATAAAATATAGAATGGTGAAATAAAGAACGACAGTGAGCTACACAGATGGAGCTACAAGGGCAGCATCGAGGGACCGATTCCTTCATACCAACACAGTGCTGAACTAATCACAGGATTGTTTTTTCAGTACACGGAGACCGAGGAAAGGTAAGTGAATACCGTATATTTGTTGTTCCGGTCGCTGTCGAGTGCCATCATTCCTCGGGGAGAGTAGGGATGGATAAATCACGTCAAACAGGCAGGGTGCCACGACAGGCGAGGCCGGTAGCTAGCAAGATGGACACTGATCAACACCCGACCGGAAGATAGCAGGGCTTTCTCATCATCCAGTGACGTAATACACGAGGAAACATCCGAGTATGGCGTCGTGACGCTCATGGACGTTTAGGATGACACGGTAAGAAATGTAATGACGGACGCTCCGTGGTGGAATAAGGGGGTGACTGAGGTGCCCCCTGAACAATTTGACGATCCTGAGGACATGATGTCCCGACCTAATAGAGTATTAAGGGGTTGAGAAAATAAACATCAACAACAAATGGTTCAACTGGAGACTGCAGTAGAGGAAAGGTTGAACACACAGGCTGAAGGCATAACACGCGTACGGGAAGAAGCAAATAAAAAATGTAGTCAATTATTTGAGTCACAAAAAAGAATTCAAGATGATTTAGGAACAGTGAGGGTGGAAATAGAACAGTCCCTCTATACCAGACAGACAGATGAGTCGGACTGCTAAATATTAAGGTTAATCATGAGTCCCTTAAGGAAGCACTTAAATTAGATGGACTAATAGACAAACAAAACACTGATAAATAACCAGAACCAGTCACACCAAGAACTAATGAACTTAACTAAGCAGATGGAGGTCAACAACTAGGGCTTGGTATAGTCGTGCAAACTAATGACAGACCGAATCAATCAGCTGAGAAATATACAGTTAATAGTTAGTACAAGTCAAGCCACGGAGGTGTAACAAGCAAGTATCGTAACTCCCATGACGTCACCAGCACGTGACCTATTGACAGCTACTGTCATATCGCAAGAACACAGTTGTGGCCAAGAGGGAATGACGTCACAGTTAGTGGGTACAGAAGTATGTAGGCCACCAGAGGAGGTACATTTAGATTTGGTTAAGGCAAGGCTACCTAAATTTAATGGCCGCAATTCCAATATATCAGCGGTGCAAAATATAACTAAGATTGACAGGGCCGTCAGGGGAATCACAAGTGAGCAACTTAAGATACACCTCTTAATGAATGGATTGAGAGGTCGGGCGTGTAATTGGGCAGAACTAAATGAATGGGGATGGACTGACTACGCCACAGCCAGGAGGGGGCGTTTTTGAATAAATTTTGGTCGATGGACGAACAAGTTTTGTTTCTACAGGAAGTATTCAATGGTAAATATAGTCCAGGTCAGGAGTCAATGAGTGAATATGTACAACGGTTGAAGAACCAGGCGGACTTCCTGGAAGAACCGGTAAGAGAAGATAGGCTGGGGAACCATTTAATACATCACTTTGACTGGGGTACACAAGATGTTGTGTTAGCTGCTGGAGTGAAGGATATGACGTCATTGAAAATATCACAGTGTGGTTCGAGATCGATTGGGGAATAGGGCTACATATGACAGAGTGCCACAGTTTGACCAGCCCGGACCAGGTCAACTGAAGTCAAACGTTAGAGCACAGCAAAATAGGAATGAAGATGGTCAAAACAAACAACGGGATTGGAACATTAGTAATGTCAATGGACGCAGATGGAGAGAGGAACGCGACAAAGGGGGAACCCAGGACTACCTGCTGAAGGGGGAGATACCCTACATTAAGAAGGGGGTGGAAAGGCCAGCAATCAAATTTTAGGGGCAGCCAAGTACCAGAGGTAACTAGGCAATCCAGACCTTTTCGTGCAACAGTTGCCCAAGAGTCACTACCAAATTATAAGAATGTAAGACGCATACGCGCTGAAATTAATTGCATTCCACGGGGAATTGACACCATTGAGGAATATCGAAGTGACGCAGAGAGCTACCAAGGTTCTAATCTAGGATGTATACAATCAAAAGACAAGTAAATTCATCATATAGTCCCGCGCCAGACCTTGTACGTGAAGAACAATTGATTCGCAGTCTGGAAAGATATAGAGCACCAGAGATTGCGGCAGGTGTGGGATGAAACAAATTGAATTTTTTAATAGATAGTTGTGCTGACACTAGCGCTACTTCGCAAGCTTGTTTTGAGGACATTGCAAATAAAAACCCTGGATTAAACCTGCCACTACTACCTGTACAGTCTGTAACCTTTATTATTGCGAGAGATGTAAGAAACGCCAATGTTAGGAAACAAGTGATGCTAGAAGTGAAGTTCCAACAGGTGTCGGTGGAAATTGTGTTTTTATCGTGCCTAACTTAAATACAGTGGCGATTATTGGATCAGATCTTCTCGGGAAGAGGGGTGGTATTATAGACTATATCCACCAAGAAGTACAGTTTACAGAGGAACAAAAGAGGGTAGCCGTTCCGTTTAAAAGGGAAGTGGTGGTCGCCAGCATCAGTAGTGAGGATTGCCAACTGTGGGAGTGGGAGAATATAGATATAAGGGTCAACGTGAGCCAAAGGATCAGCGGTGCCCCAGGAATAAATAATATTGAGTGTAGCCTGAGGTCAAATTCCAGGTGCCACTCTGATTTGAGTTGCAATGATGGGGAGGGAACACGCAACTGTTGGAGCAAAACTTTGATAACTACTTTCAACTATTGGGTCTAAGTGCCAATTACCCTGAAGTCATGTGTCACCACCATAATCTTGCCCGGTAGGTAATTAAAAATTGTCCGAGTGATATTTCATTTTAGCCCGATATGTTCACAATGGCAGCGTTTGATAATTTTGATAATAAAGAGTCAACTTTATCTGGGATTGGAGGAACTCATGACCCTGTGAGTGTTCTTTTTCAAGACAAGCCCAATATTACTCCATGAAAACCTACTATATCTGAGAGTGGTGTTACACAAGGGGCGAAACCTCTCCTAAAAATTCTGCCATGCCAACATTTGCAAGCTTACATTAAGCCTGCAAAACGACCAGACATTCTAGAGGATGAAGGAGGGAAAGGTGTTTCATGCCTGAATAATTATGTTCTCAGGCACTAGCTAGCCCCCTGTTCCTCTACAACTGCCCAATTTCCCCTCAACATTGTCACAACCCCTTGACAGAGGTATTTATTAACTCGCCGAGACTAACTTCATCTCGAAGTTAATAGTGGTACCCCTGTAGTAGGGGCAGAGAGGTGGGAACCTTAAAGTAGTTATGGCAACTAGAACAAGGTATTGTTTGTCTCACTAGGGGGAGTGAAAGAGAAAAATAACATTTTCTCCGTGCAAGTAACTTTTTTGTAGGTTGTGTCGCTTTGGGAGTACTCTGTCCAGGAGACATGGTCTCATATTCTACCTGCACGCGAGCTATAGAATATCTTCACAGCGATAACACCCACAGTGATCTGCCGAATGGTCTCGAACTTGTCCGGAAATTACCGACGACACGAAATTTCACCTGGCGACGCCATAGAATCGAGATAATCGGGAGAAATCTGTTCACTTCGCTTTGATTCTATTCGATTCGTCTAGGTGTGAGTTCATTTAAATATGTAGAAACAATATTTTTCTGGTGGCCGTGCTTCGATTCGCCTTGGTGGGAGTGAGCCTTATGAGTTGTTTTTCTTGAATAGTTTATCCCTCTGTAGCATTTATTGGAAATAAACAACCAAAGCATACACAGAATTAAGCAAGTGAACTCACCTAGGCCCCATTCAGCTGTTTCAATTCACTATGTCCTTCCCACACAAGATCACAACAACATGCCTCTATGATATTCACCAAGCGACTAAAAGAGGAATATCGTGCAAGAGTGGACTGAGCGGTATCTCGAGGCGTGGTGGTAAAAGTGTGGTGCGCACGCGCAAGACTGTAGTGTTATGTCGTAACACGTGGCCTGGAATATTCTACTAGCTCCTACGAGGTTCCGCTGATTTCTATCTATCCCCTCCATTCTCTTCTTTGTTTTGTGTTGACCGTTATTTGTTTACCCCTCTTCCCCCCCTTTTTTGAGCTAAACTGAGAGTATATAATGGTGTAGTTCAAAATGTACCATACTCTTGTCAGGATCGTGTCCTCGGACACACCTAGGTGTCCTGGATGTTTCAGGGAGGTACTAAATTCCTTTTGGGCTTATTGTTCATGGAAAAATTCCTTTTTGGCGAGTAATATTAACAATTCATAAAACTTTATTAATTTGAACTCTTTCAAATTAGTTTACTTCGACATGAAGCCCCGTAAGGGTTCGTGCGATGTCACGAGTATTTGTTTACATATCAATTTTGAGAGATTAGATGTCTATCACCCATACATCAAAGTTAGGACTTGTAACTTATTACTCAAATGGCAAAGATAGTTTATTCTTGCGTATGTGATGTTACTATATTGTTGTCCAAGTTAAAGACTTGTAACTTATTGCCCTTATGGCAGGGAAAGTTTACCTTAGCGTAAGCAATATTAGTATATTGTTGTCAAAGTTAGGACTTGTAACTTATTATTCAAATGGCAAAGATAGTTTATTCTTGCGTATGTGATCTTACTATATTGTGGTCCAAGTTAAGACGTGTAACTTATTGCCCATATGGCAGGGAAAGTTTACCTTAGCGTAAGCAATATTAGTATATTGTTGTCCAAGTAAAAGACTTGTAACTTGTTGCCCAAATGGCAGAGAAAGTTCAATCTTGCGTAAGTGATGTTACTATATTGTTGTCCAAGTAAAAGACTTGTATTACCTGCGTGGCAGGGAAATATGGTATGTTCTTATGATCAAGGTCATAGATAAGTATAGCCCATACGGCGCCCAAAGTTTCATATTGTTGTTGTATTGTTTTTCTACCCTTTGGAGTAACCCTATATATCACATTGAATCGTAACCGATTCATGGTTACTAAAAGTTCCCGTAACTCTTGTTTTTTGTCATTGCTTCGTAGCACACATATATTGTTCAACATTCATCATCAATAAAACTAAAATGTTATTTTTGACATATTTCTTTATATCAAACCTTTATGATACCCTTCTCTTGTACCTGTAATATATATTGAAATAGTTGGGGTGCGAGATCATGGAAGCAAAAAGTGAATATACCAGTGTCGGCCTATTCGCTTTTCGTACTATCGTATCGGCTCCTCTGCAATTATTGGTTCCTTTTTTTTATGGTTAATTTATGTTGTGCGCCAGCCTTATTCTTTTGGTAAGACTAAGGGCGGTGTTACACCTCTACCTACGTGCAAATGGGGGCATATCTTATTTATTTTCTACCTTCCTCACATCTGCCCCGTTAGTCCAATGAATGCTGAGCAAGGTCGAGTAGTGACTCGAAATAAAGTGGCTAGTTGGAGTCCACTGGGTTCTAAGTCTTCGTCAGTTTAACATCGTCTATCGTACCGACCAATCACATCATTTTATACACTAATCGCTTATCGGAACTAGGCGGTAACATTTCTATTGGATAAACTGATTAAGAAATGTTTGGTATTGATTTTAATTTGTTTCGATCTAATACAGCTTGTACTGAAACAAACTTTTTAAAACCTTAAGTGTTTTATTTTTCTATTTTAGCGTGTGCCACCAGGGTTAGTCGGGTTATACACGCCACAGCCAGTGACGGATTGTAACCGTCTTCTGAGCGGTTACCTCACGCCGATTAAATTATTATTACTATATGGCGACAATAGGAACGATTTCCCTTAGGGAAAATTACGTAATATACCGCCGAGAAACGAGCCCGAGACCTCTAGATTAGTAGCCAGGAATTCTGACCATTAGGCCAAGAGGCCGGCCAAACCTTTCAATAATATGCTTCGCCAGGCACAACAAAAACTATAGCATTGTTAATTTATGGGTTATTTAATTGAGATATTTTTAATTATTTATTTATTTGAGGTATTCAACGTGCATTTTCTGAACCGACTGATTATATCAGCACATGAGAATTTCTATGAGCGCTAGTGAAAGGTCTTACCAATTATGCCGTGAGAAGTATTTCCCCATACCTTCCAGGGTTCTCTGACATGCCACAATCGACATGGGACCAGCGGCTTTACTTCCCCTCCGAAGGAAGTCGTGCTACGGATTTTTATAACTCGAGAAAAATCTGTCGACCACAGCTGGGTTTTAACCAGGAACATCATGAGGAGGAAGCGAAGGAGGCTGAATGCAGTGAGAGGTGGTGGCTGTTGAGGAACATTATGAAGGAAGCATAGGAGGTTGAAGGTTGAATGCAGTGGGAGGCGGTGGCTGTTGAGGAACATTATGAGGAGGAAGAATAGGAGGTTGAATGCAGTGAGAGGCGGTGGCTGTTGAGGAACATTATGAGGAGGAAGCATATGAGGTTGAAGGTTGAATGCAGTGAGAGGCGGGGGCTGTTGAGGAACATTATGAGGAGGAAGCGAAGGAGGTTGAATGCAGTGAGAGGCGGTGGCTGTTGAGGAACATTATGAGGAGGAAGCGAAGGAGGTTGAATGCAGTGAGAGGCGGTGGCTGTTGAGGAACATTATGAGGAGGAAGCATAGGAGGTTGAAGGTTGAATGCAGTGAGAGGCGGTGGCTGTTGAGGAACATTATGAGGAGGAAGCGAAGGAGGTTGAATGCAGTGGGAGGCGGTGGCTGTTGAGGAACATTATGAGGAGGAAGCGAAGGAGGTTGAATGCAGTGAGAGGCGGTGGCTGTTGAGGAACATTATGAGGAGGAAGCGAAGGAGGTTGAATGCAGTGAGAGGCGGTGGCTGTTGAGGAACATTATGAGGAGGAAGCATAGGAGGTTGAATGCAGTGGGAGGCGGTGGCTGTTGAGGAACATCATGAGGAGGAAGCGAAGGAGGTTGAATGCAGTGAGAGGCGGTGGCTGTTGAGGAACATTATGAGGAGGAAGCGAAGGAGGTTGAATGCAGTGAGAGGCGGTGGCTGTTGAGGAACATTATGAGGAGGAAGCATAGGAGGTTGAAGGTTGAATGCAGTGAGAGGCGGTGGCTGTTGAGGAACATTATGAGGAGGAAGCATAGGAGGTTGAATGCAATGGGAGGTGGTGGCTGTTGAGGAACATTATGAGGAGGAAGCGAAGGAGGCTGAATGCAGTGAGAGGCGGTGGCTGTTGAGGAACATTATGAGGAGGAAGCATAGGAGGTTGAATGCAGTGGGAGGCGGTGGCTGTTGAGGAACATCATGAGGAGGAAGCGAAGGAGGTTGAATGCAGTGAGAGGCGGTGGCTGTTGAGGAACATTATGAGGAGGAAGCGAAGGAGGTTGAATGCAGTGAGAGGCGGTGGCTGTTGAGGAACATTATGAGGAGGAAGCATAGGAGGTTGAAGGTTGAATGCAGTGAGAGGCGGTGGCTGTTGAGGAACATTATGAGGAGGAAGCATAGGAGGTTGAATGCAATGGGAGGTGGTGGCTGTTGAGGAACATTATGAGGAGGAAGCGAAGGAGGCTGAATGCAGTGAGAGGCGGTGGCTGTTGAGGAACATTATGAGGAGGAAGCAAAGGAGGTTGAATGCAGTGAGAGGCGGTGGCTGTTGAGGAACATTATGAGGAGGAAGCGAAGGAGGTTGAAGGTTGAATGCAGTGAGAGGTGGTGGCTGTTGAGGAACATCATGAGGAGGAAGCGAAGGAGGTTGAATGCAGTGGGAGGCGGTGGCTGTTGAGGAACATCATAGGAGGAAGCGAAGGAGGTTGAATGCAGTGAAAGGCGGTGGCTGTTGAGGAACATCATGAGGAGGAAGCATAGGAGGTTGAAGGTTGAATGCAGTGAGAGGCGGTGGCTGTTGAGGAACATTATGAGGAGGAATCATAGGAGGTTGAATGCAATGGGAGGTGGTGGCTGTTGAGGAACATTATGAGGAGGAAGCGAAGGAGGCTGAATGCAGTGAGAGGCGGTGGCTGATGAGGAACATTATGAGGAGGAAGCGAAGGAGGTTGAATGCAGTGAGAGGCGGTGGCTGTTGAGGAACATCATGAGGAGGAAGCGAAGGAGGTTGAATGCAGTGAGAGGCGGTGGCT
>CABEEJ010003680.1:0-22771 GCA_901482245.1 Timema douglasi
GGCGATATGATATAATCCTTAAGAAAATATATCATTTAATTAGATGATATAATTTAACAAGTCAAGGAACCTTATCAAGAAAAAGACTTTAACATTATGTTAAACTAACTTTTTATCCTTCATATAGAGGAATTTTGGTGAAATTTCTTAAATATAGATAAAAACTTGCCCCTATTCCCTACATCCTTTGTTGCATAATTAGAGGAATTGTGAATGCCCTTAACGGCAAGTAGGTTAAGTAGCTTCTGCTTCGGTGGCCGCAAGGTCTAACGCGCCACTCTCGCAATTGACTTGACTGCTGATAAAGTAAGATCGGGGTTCGATCCCAGTTGTGTGGACTGAAGGTTGATTTTCCTAAATAGTTTTCTATTCTCACTCCACAAAAAATCTGGTGCAGTTCCTCTAAATTCAACCTTACTCATCCCTAAACACACTAGCGTAGTTAATATATATATATATATATTCGTATAACTCGAACTGTTAGTAACTCTCTAGTATAACGCGGTGCTAAAAAAAATTAAATTTTGTAGCACTATCTACACATGCTAGATTTTCAAATTATCTGTTTAAAAACAATACAAATCCTTTTTACTATCGCTTATTGCCGTTTACTAATTTTACATAATATTTTAAAACTGTTGTCAAATTTCAAGTTTTAATAAAGGCCACTAATAAATGTTTACTTAATGATTTTCAACTCTTTCTTCATGAAAAAGCGAGTATATTTTCTCTAAATTATACCCTCCTCACCTCTAATCTATTAATATAAAAACAAAATAGTTCATACGTGTAGACCGGCGCTCACTGTCCTTTAATGTTGCATCCAGTGTTGCAGAATTAATTGAGACTGTTCAATTCGTGATATTCTTTTATAAGGTTATCATTATTTCGAGTTATTTTCACATACATTCTTACTTTAGCAAACCTTACAAAAATATGTCAAGTAGTGTGAGGCTAAGCTGACGAGCTGGGGAAAAAAATATTTGAGTGTAAACAAGGACAATCGTGTATTGTCACTTAGCCCACTCTTAACTGGATGATATCAAAGTTTGTCGAGCAGTTGGTCCTCTCGTGTCGGCCGCTTGGTTGTCTACCACTTTGCCTGCTCCCGTCCCCCTTCTCAAAGGCCTAAAGAATACCGGGAGCCCTCTCCCTGCAAACATTTGGCAATTGGATGTCGCTATTGGTGAGGTACTTGCCTGGATGTTTTACTTTCTCTCGACACCTAGGAGAGAAAGTACTGTGATCATCAAAACATATGAAATCTAGACGTTGATAAATGTCGACGTTACATGACCTGAAAACAAAAAGGATATTTTCCCGATGCCGTCCGTCTGTATATCTGTCTGTACCTTGGGCTTGAGCTTAAACTATTATACAGGTTGGGCTATAACTTTGTATCTGGGGTGTTCATAAAGTCCCCAAGAGGGTTTTTTTGGAATTATGTCTAACCTCAAATTTAAAGGTAGTTTACTGAAGGTCAAAAATAAGTTTGATTGTCTTTAAATTCGCTTTAACGATTTTAATTAAATTTTATATCTAGACTCTATTTATTACTATAGTAAACAAAATGACAGTTCTCGTTTTTTCATGAAAATGACCTTGAAGGTGCTTTACATGAGGGAAATTTTCCAATTTTCATCTTATCTCCACAACTATTTGAGATAGGAAATAACTTGTCGCTGTAAAGTTGTAGAACTATTAAAGATACAGATCCCTTATTTGAAATATATGTTATAAAACCAAACATATAGCAGCTCTAGCAAATATATATACTTTCTAATTCAGGTGTTTGAAAATGAACATGATTCCTATCCTCTTTGGTGTACAAATATGTTTCTCTTTTCTCACTTTCTCTGTAACAGTGTTCCTAGTGCCATAGAGTAAGTAACAGTGCATATTATTTTATTTATGATATTTGGTGAAGTGTTTCTACAACGATGTGTATACCTATTATTTTGTTTCACAAATCTTACGAGCTTTTAGTAAATATTTATTTTAAGATAAAAGCGAGAGGAGATCTGAGCGGTGTACCATACCATTTATTTTAAAATTATACTCCTCTTCAATCTGTGTGTGGTGTTCTTCCCTTTGATTATTTTTAAAATTTTGCTGCCCCTTTAATAAATTTAGAACTGCCCTTAGATAATGTAATTTTTAATTCTATGCCCTCAGAAGTCATTTGAAGTTAGTTTTTAATCATATTACATTCGAAAATATAAAAGGGAAGTGAAATAAGTCTCAAGAGGGGGGAGGGGGCAATTTTATTCCAGGAGGAAAAACTATTTTCACCATGAGCAATGGCCCCCGACTACTTATACCTTTTCTATGGGTTTGCTTGTAAGACAATGATTTTCACTGTTTGAACCTATGTTGGAAGGTGTTTTGTAATCTGGGTCTAGAGATACTGGGTGCATACGTGGGTACAACTCTACAATATCTCACTTTTACTCCTTTATTTTTTCGGAATGGAAATATAAAAGTAATGGAGTAGTACTGGATAGGATACTCACGTAAAAAAGGCTACTCTTACAACTAGTTTTAACGTTAGCATTGTATTTATGTTTTGTAAAAATTTCTGTGATTTCAGAAATTTTAACCCTTAATTCTAAAGCAAATATTGTTGGAAGCCTGCCACATTATTCCCCTTGTTATAAAAGCCCTTTTAGCGTTTATGTTGAAGATTTTATTATATAGCCATTAAACTTATATAATTGTCTGAAAAATGTGTATGCAACAATGCAAATATTTTGGAACGTACCAAACAATGTTTATTTGTTTTAGAACTAAACTGTTATTTCAGCAATAACATTAATATTCTCACAAAATATTTATTTCTAAAATTAATTCAAACGTGATAAGTGCTTCTAATGAGGAGACATTTATTAAGTCACTCATAACTTAGATTATTTATGTCCCCTGTCTAATTGATTTAAGAGGTTGGTATAAGATTTCAATTGGCTCGCTCGTTATTCATGGGTCGGTGATCCCGTTTCTGGATCTACTGATTCAAATTTGACTGCGTTCAATAATAGTCTTACTAAGCATGTATACGAACATTTGTAACAAAGCTTACATGTTATATCTTGATCTGCCTTGTTTATGTTGTGTGTTATGGTGTTTATGTGTAAGCATCCTAAAATTAAATTAAATAGTCAACCTAGGCCAATGTAAGATAATAGGATCTCATTTATATATAGAATAGATAATTGAAATGAAACAAAACACATTGAAAGTCTAAGTAGCTAGATATATAGAAAAATAATATATTATTTAGATATTTGTAGATTATTTTCAGATATCCAAGCTATATAAAAAGAGTATTCTAGGTGGCGCATTTAATTTAGCAACTGTGCAAAGGTTTCAAGAAGGCAGTCTAATTGTTCATTTTAAAATATATTTGGACAGAAGAAAAGTTATTGGGTAACTATATATATATATACATTAATGTAATTGTGTTTATGTAACATATATTTAATATAGACCCCTATCACCTAACATTTTAATCTTGTGACTCATTAGATTAACTCCGCCTACATATTTTCAAACGTTTTGGATAAAGTCCACCCCATTTTCATTTTTTTTTATCTAAATTACGTTCCATAATTATTATATCTTATGTAAATTCCATACCATCATTATAAGGGTGTTATGTAAATTGATTCTCTCCCTGATTCTCCCTTAGATATATAATAATATGATTAAATATAATAAATGAGATAAAATGAAATATGAAAACAATTTTGTTACATTTCAAACATGTATTTCAACAGGACCACATTTTATGACTCAAAGGTCTAACCTACAAAAAATTAATTTAAATAACATAGTGCATAAATGATTAATTTGTCTCGTGTTCATAGTTAAGTGATTCTGTTTTATTATTTGTCACAATCTGTGCATATAAACTTCACCGAAAAACAAAAGCCCGAACAAACAGACATATTTAATTTCAAAATTTAAAAATTCCACACAATGTCAGCATTTATTGTCCTCTTAGCACATTTATAATCACCTATAAAGTTACACAGATAAAAATTTACCATTATATTTAAAGATACAGAAAAAAATATTGGGAACATAAGTTTCATCAATTTCGGATTTTTTTTAAGTTAGTACAAATTTTTGACCTACAGAGTTACATTAAAATAGAATTGAAATGTTTTTAAAAATCAATTTAATATGAGACTAAATTTACACCGCCTTTGTTAATGGTTAAATGGAATGAACGCAATAGCTTGGGCTCATAAAATATTTGGGACAGAATTTACGTTAACTCCTTTTAAACCTATAATGATATTAACAGTAAATTTTTTTCCAGAATTAAGTCATTACAAAATAATATATTGTAATTTTTTTCAATGTAGTCCTCACTATGAAGTTTAAATATATTTCCTATTTAATAATAAAATTAAACTAATGCTGATATCATTTATCTTTGTATGAATAGTTGTAAGTCTCTATCCCTTGTGTTAAACTAAATGAATTTTATCTTATTTGAAACAGTTCCATTAACCTAAATTTTGCCAGTCACCTTTATGTGATTAAATTTATTGCCTTTTTTTTTTTGTACCTTTAAGACAATTTATCAGCAAGCGTTTCTTCATTATGTTGCACCCTGCCCCAACCTCCCCTACTTGTGTACTTCTCAGGGCTGGCCTGTCATGTGTCTCACGACTGCTGGCCAGCACTATAATAAAGAATATTGAAATTATTATTATTATTATTATTATTATTATTATTACTACTATTGCTACCATAGGTTGTAGTAGAATATCATTTATTTAAAATGTATTTACTATTTATTTTATTAGTAATACTGACAAAATACCAAAAAAAATTTAATGGACAAATTTAACGAGTAGTGTTGGAGGAGAGCTACTTTTATCTTTAAATAATTGTAAATTATCCTCTTACAACTATTTCAGCAACTCCATTGGAAACATTGAAGAAATTGCCAAAGAAGTTATAGTTAGGGAAGCCAGATTTCTAAAATCAAATACATTAATGACTTTCCAAATTGATGAAAACAGCATATTCGTTAAACGTGAGTATTTTTCATACCTTTTGCATGAGGTAATAAATAATAAAATATATATAATGTAATTTAAATATCAAAGAAAGTGCCGGTTTGGAGGTCTGGCCCGGCCTCCAAGGTCAGTGTGTCAGCCCTTGAACCCTCCGATCAAGGTTTTATACTTCCTATTTTGCAACACACAACAAAATATTAGGACCTGCTGATTTAATCTAAGCTTCAATAGTTCACGTGGAGCTTTTAATGTTTGTATGAATAATTAAATATTAACTATATTTTGACTAAATTTAAGCTGCAAATATAAAATATTACCTTTATATAAATATGTGTTGAAAAAATGTTCAGTTTATTTTATAACTAGATCTCTAATATGAAATATTGTTTATTCAATTGTATCAGGTTGTATGGAAGATGAACCAAATTTAACCTCATCCCACAGAAGATTAAATAGTTATGACAGCCAGCCTGAAACACTTTTAAAAAACAAAACACTGAAAATTAAAAAAGATATGTTTCTAGAAACAAATTCGTCACCAAACAATTCACTTTTCACAACGGAGAGTCCAGAAGTAAATTCATTCAATAATAATAATTATTATTTTAATGAAGATGAAATCCCCCAGATAATCAAGGGTTCCTTCAAGGGAGAAATTACACCGATGAAAGAAGTTTCTGATAAATACAGTTATAAGGAAAGAAATAATACCATACTGAGAAAAAATAGTACTGCTGTTGAGAATAGTAATCATTTTGATAATAATAATAATTATGATACCCTGCATAGGGAGGAAATTTTAAATCTTAAACAAAATTTAGAAACCCCAAAAATTGAAGTAACTACTAAATACGGGAAAGAGTTTTCAAACAAAGTTGATACATTTAAAAATAGTTCACAAGACATAAGACGCTTTTACACCCTACAAGAATCCACGGAAGATTTAATGAACTCAACAGAAAACCATTTTGTAACATCAGCTGGATTAAAATCAAACGGGACAGTAATTGGTATAGAAACAAACAACAATATTACATTTAAGGAAAATGTAAAGATAAACAGTTCTTTTGATTCACAAAGCAAAGAGTATTTAGGAGAGCAAGAACAATCAAGTGTCTATGCAACATCTTTATTTTCTCTTGATATTACAATTCCAAAATATAGTACAGAATCGTATAGTTTTAAGACTTCAGCTTTACAAGGAAAAACCACAAAAATAGACCAAGCTAACAGTCGAACACAGATTGATTCAAATTTACAATTAAACAAAAGAATTGGTGAAACAATAATATCTTATCCACACACAAATGATGGAATTCTTTCATTAGGAATAAATATAACACCAATAGTAGGAGTTGACAATAGCGAAATAGGTATAAGTGTGATTCAAACACGAGTTGGAACTAAAATAAACAATTCAACAAGAATGACAACAGATCCAATAGCTCTTCAAACAAATACATATAACAGTCGCTATGGACACAATATTTCAAGTTTCATGTCCAATGGATTTGAACCTGATTATTTAAAGAAAAACATATCTTTGAAAATACCCACCGAAGATCATATTACTCATTCAGATAATTCTTATGCAACACAAAGTAATAAGACAGTAATTGATGATGATGATGATGATGATGAATACACAAACACAAAAATTAAATCTATAAATCCCCAAATGTTGACTACAAGCACTGAAGAACCATGGAGGCCCATTATTTGGGATTATCAAAATAAATTTGGAATGAATAAGAATATTGAAATGTCCAAAGGTACAGCAGAAATAGAGGATGTACTTCCAAGCTCAGTTGATATAAGTAATAGTAACGAAACATTACAAAATGAGAAACCTTTAAACACTACAACATACTTTGCTCATAGGGCAATAGTGTCCCTTGAGAGAAACTTTTCTGAGAACACAGATAAAATATATACAAATGATAACTTTGAAAGAAAAACCATAAACTTTTCTAGTCAAGATTCAGTAACTGGTTTAAATTTCAACTTTACTTATAATCCATCATCAGAATCACCTTCACACTCTGAGTATAACATTAAACATACTTCAGTTAATAACATAAATGTAAGTAAAGATTCATCATACAGCACGTCTACGCTACCAACACTATCTCTTTTACAACACTTCCAAAATGTGGACGCACTCTTAAGTCCCAATTCCCCTCCTACAAATATTGACACACACAAACAATATTTATCAAAGAAAAATGAAAACAATGGGAATACACCAGATACAGTAAGTACGAGCATATTAACGAAGGTTGCATCTTCAATTCATGATAATCTTGGAACATATAATTTCACAGATGAATTATTTTTAGAAAATCCTAGAAACAGCTCAAAATTAGAATTTGTTGCAGAAACATCAATCCCCAAAAGTAAAATATCACATTTTTTGGGGATAGAAATAAATAAATCTAATAATATTAATTCATTACCAAACAATAATAAGGTCAAACCACTTTTGTTTATATCTGGAGAACACATTCAACAAAAAAATAACATCTCCCTCCCAAGTTTCACTGTACAACATGTTAATGAAATGAAAACTCACAGTTCAATATTAAGTGAAGAAACATATCAGACTCAACATAAGGTAAATAAAACAACAGCACTAAATGATAGCATTATTTCAAAAGACAATATAATATTACTCCCTGCCTTGCAAGATTACCCATCATCTCCCATTGTCACTTTACTTCCTGTTCGATCAAACTCTGGGATTGGTCGACCACTACGACCTAAACCAAATCTGACTCTCAAAAGTACACAAGTGAAAGAAGAAATCAAATCAGAGCACATTGTTTTGGAAGAGCCAAACACCGGTAAAAAAGAGTTTGGTCATACAAACTTTCCTATTACCATGTCTAAAGTAGACATTCCCAATATATATTCAATATTTCAAGTTAATGATAGCATCCAAAAAGAAATGATACAAAATAGACCAAATGCATCAATTAATCTAAATAAGAACCGTTATAAAACTGTTGAAACTTTTCAAACAATATTTTTGACAACTTCTTCTTCAATTTTAATAAACAATAACAATAAAATATATTCTAATAGCAGTATTAACTCAAGTACATTTAATGAACCAACTGTGGTGAATCGTGTATTTACAATAAAACACAAGGATACAGTTCACTATAATGATACAACACCTAAACATGTACCAATCTTAAAAGGTTCTAAAGCCTTATTAAATAGAACTGAATTGGAAATAAATCAGTTTCATGATATGATCATAGCTAGATCACAAATAGAAACAACTCAAGTGTTTGATCAAACAGGTTATTCAAAAAATGATGCCATTAGTAGTTCAAAAACTACAGTGAATTTGCCTACAGAATTCAAAATATTAAATTGCTGCAATATTCAAAAAAATGCTAGCATACATAAAACAAAAAAACTGTCAACGTTAGAACAATACAAATTATTAAATTTAACTTCAGAAGAATATGAAAAACCATCAACAGAAACACCAAATACTTTTGTGGTCGACACTACGTTATTTAACTCAATATTCATAAATAACACTTTTGAATTTAATGAAACACTGCCTATAGCTGTAGAACTGCCCTTAAACAAGGTTGATAACAGTTTCATCGGTTTAATGTCAACTAATATGTATACAGGTGAGTTATTAGACAATGTGACAGAAAGTCCTAGAGAAGTAACGTTTCTTAAATTTAACAGTGATAATGTTAACCATACAACTGAAATTAAAAAAAATCCAAACAATAGTAAAAATGATACACTTGGAGTAACATATTTTGACAATATAAATAACAACTCAGTTGGAAACAACAGTAAGCATAATCATTTAAGTTTAAGTACAAACTTAACCAAATTTAAAAATGGGAAGAATTTCCCCATACAATTACAAAACATTTCAAACTCTAGTGAAGAAATTATTTACATCAAGCTACCACAAATAAATGCTATGCGTTATGTATTAGATCCAATAGTTTCAGATGATTCCCTAAATTTGTCCTCAGAAGAGACGAAAATGTCTCCACACGTTACAATACACAGAGGAAAAAACATTAAAACAAGGTCCAGAGATTATAAAAATGTAGAGGTTACTTTAAATACTAATTATAATAACACCCAAAAATTATATAGTGAAAGTCAAAGTGCATTGAACGCCAGTTTCAAAAAAGAAAGTTTAGACATCGATTCTCCTTCAACACAGGAGACAAAATCTAGTGAATTGAAAACTGGAATTTATTCAAATGATTTTTTGGAAGATACTTTAGAAGATTCAGTTATTGGTTTGAAAGAAAATGATGAAGTGATAAATGTTTATTCAAACATGGAACACTATTATACTCACGTACACACACCAAATTATCAAACAATTTATCCAATTCATAAACGGACGTCGGTAGAACTAACTAGTACTCAAGGTTCTAGCATACCACTAGATCACATGGATATAAAACCAACAATGAATTTACAAAATATAAATATATTTCAAATAAAAAATAGTAATGAAAGATTTTTCAATATTAATAGTATCGACTATTTTTTAGGGTCAAAACAAAATTCTTTGCAACTAGATCATGACAATAATGAACTTTTTAAAGGCAGAGTATTTTTAAATAATTCAAACATAAATACTCTTTATCAATATGATAATGTTTCTGTTAACAATATTATTGCAAAATTTGACCACCCAAATAGAAATTTTTCGATGAAATTGAATGAAAGTAAAATTTTAAAAAGGAGTGCAATAGAAGAGCCAAAAAATATAGAACTAGCTATTTCTGGAAAGGACATATTTCCATCAACAATTTCAAGTAATATGGATTCATTTATTAAAAATTCAAATTTATCCTATAGCTTAGTTTCAGTGCCAAACAATAAATCAAAAGAAACATTTAAAGAATTTAGAATTATTGATTCATTCGAGGGTAAACTTGTCACATTTCCCACAACTACCGCAGAATCAATTCCAAATGTCAATGTAGACATTTCCAAAATCATATTTAAACGGGAAACTGTTGTTGAGGAGGAGTCATCTTTATTTATGCAAGAAGAAGTGGTAAAGGTCCTAAGCAAATTAGCAAACATACATATAGGCTCCTCTTCAAAGTCAGCGGATTACCGAAGACAAAAAAAGATTAGTGAAATTTTTGTCCCTTTCAATAACATATTTAAAAACCCATGTTCAACCAGCTACACGGAAACAGATGATACGGAAACATCTACGATCGCCAGTGATTTCATAAGAGATGAAAACCTCAAATCTGATAATCTCAATAATATAACAAATGTTACTACAACTGTATTATCTAGTATGGTATTCAACATTTCCGAACTGCCCATTCTAACTAAGGCTTACCATAAAATTTCAACTGAAGGACTTCACGAATCTTCTACACAGATGAACCCTAGAAAAAATGAGAGCATAGTCATCGGCGCTGACAATTTCAACATCACATCAGAAGGTTTGTAAGGTTTCTATGAAACTATTTACTTCTAAAAATTAATGAAGAAAAAAGTCTTGATTTATTTTTATAATAATAGATGTAATAAAGGAGAACTAATCCATGCATACATTTTAGTTATAGTTACTTCATATCATTTTTAAGTCTATTATATATATATATATATATATATATGTTACATGTCTTCAAGCACACTCGGGATGCCCAGAAATTAGTCTATCTAGCCTAAGGTAACAGTAATTATTTTTAAGGAAATGCGCCAGAACAAGAAAAAAAAACCAACGTGTAAAATCCTAGAACACCTTGGCCCCCCAAGTTTGAGGTAAGAAAGCAAGTTGTAAGCTAGACCAGTGCGTGTAGTCAATTCTGGACAAATGGACGCTAGTTTAACTAGAAGCTCATACTGTTTTTTGTTCATAGTTAAAAGTATTATGGGGTAGAAGGAAAGGAGGGTGACACAAATTTTCATAGACTAAAACAAAATAATTGGTGATCTTAGAAATATTACTCAATCATTAAATTATATATATAAATTTAAATAATAATTTTAGTTCTTACTCAAATAAAAAGAATGAGGGTCAATCTACGATTGCCGAAGTTTACAACGCTTCATACATTATACAATAATAATCCATAGATTTGGATTGTTAAATAGAGTCAAACATAGTTACTTTTATGCTTTCTTCAAACGTCTATAATCTAAAATAAGTTAATAGTTAAATTTCTAATTAAAATTTGTTTATATTCTTGAAGTGTGTCCCAGCAATAGTTTGCACTGTGGAAATGGTAGATGTATACCAGCAATGTCACGATGCAATCAACTCATTGACTGTGAAGATGGCGCTGATGAAAGGAACTGTACATGCGCAGACTACCTTCGAACACAAGTTTTGACAAGTAAAATTTGTGATGGTGTGATTGATTGCTTGGATTACACAGATGAAAATAATTGCGGTAAGCAGGGGTATTTTGAAACTATCACACATGCCTATTGTTACTAGCAGCTTCTTTCATTCATAAGAATGAATAGTACATATCTGGCCATATCAGTCCAATTTGACCTTTGACCCCAAAGTGGAGAGAGTGTATATTGTGATATTTACTCAATGACGCTGGTTGTTACGCAATGTTCTTTTTCGCTCTCTGATTGGCTGTTGGTTTTACCTTTCCCCTCCTTCACTCCCTCCTCCTGACCCCCTCCCCTCCTTCTGACCCCCTTCCAGACATGTTGGTTCTTGTTCCAAACATGTTGGTACTTGTTTTTTCTTGTTTTATTGGTTATTTATGTACACTCATTGCTTTTTATTTGAGTTCATGGGTTATTTATGTATACTCATTGCATTTTTTATTATGATAAAAGGGTTTTTTATTCATTGGTTAGGATTAGGATGGGGGGCGTTTGAGTTTTTTTATTGACATACAGTCCACGGCGTCGGGATTTCCTCCCTCGTCATTATAGGGAACACGGAGCACGAAGCTCCTCTGATGGCAGCGTGGCGTAAAATGAACATTGGCTTCCTCTCACAAGTCTCTGCTGGACTGCCTTTCACTTTCCGGAACAAACAGCACAAACCTCTCCTGACGACCATTAGGAGTAGAGTGTAATAAATGGTTCCCCTTGCCTTGAGACCCCCTTTCACTTCCCCTCACTTACTCCTCCTTAGAGGTATGTGTCGCAACCCCCTCCCCCACCACTATGTGGTAATGGGTTTTTTCCCGGTGATGTCGTAAATAGTCATTGCAATGTCGAAACGCCCTGTGTGGTAATGGGTTTTCCCGGTGATGTCGCAACTAGAGAGCATTGACACAGCTCTAATAATGCACAATCAGGGGCATCGGAATCCTCAGTTAGGGGCCGCTATCCCCCACCACAAAATTCTACTAAAATTGGTTGTTGAGTATCGTCCATCGACATGCGTGGGTGTAGGTATCCGTCATGAACCGGAGGAGTAGGGTAGAAATGTTCCAGCGTTTACGTGGAGTGAAAGGGCGAAGAAAACCACCCCAGTTCACCCGAGCGAGATTCGAGCCCACGATCTCCCCTGCCATAACTATATGAGTGACACGTACCCTTTTGGCAAAAAGTTTGGTAGGGAAGATTAAAAAAAAAATTCTTGAGGGAGAAATACCTACATTTTACACCACCGGAGATTCGATTTTTGCCCTGCCATAATTAGAAGAGCCAAACATTTAGATGGAACGCATACCGGGATTCAAGCATCGATATCTTTAGAACGGTCGTATTTCCTGCACCCCACCATTTTATAAAGGGTATATCTGGTAGACCAGATTTTTCTAGACCATATAGAATGTGTACCCGCATTTCATTGTAGTGAGAAAATCAAACGTCGATCACTCCCTAATCGGCCATCTAGTGACGCCTTAGACCATGCAGCCATTGATGCAAGTATTCAATTTAGACAGCCTGCACACTGGGATTCGAACTTCGATATCTGTAGAACGGTCGTACTTCATGCACCCCACCATTTTCAAAAGGGTTTTGCTGGTCGACCAGATTTTTCTAGACCAGGTAGAATGTGTACCCCTTATTTGATTCAAACGTAGATCACTTTGTCATCGGCCGTCTAGTGACATCTTAGACCAAGTGACCATCGATGCAAGTATACAATGCATTGTGACGGTAGATTGCTACCCACGTATAAAGAGAAAACAACAGTTTTATTCCTCAAGCCACTTATAAAAGAAAAATAATTTAATCTTCGCATCTATATTTTGTTTGAATAATATATAACTATTACACTAATTCATAAGTATTATTGAATTGAGTAACATGAATTTAATGCTCGCAACTATTTTTTGACGAAATAATATATAACTGTATAAATTCTTAGGTAATATCTGGGCCGAGGAAGATACCTGTATTTGTGTGAAGGCAGATTGACACAGTCCACCTGTATTCAATACCCCTACCTCCCTCGCTAATAGCTACGAAGTTGGAAAACCGGCCTCGGTACACACGCACGACAGGGATTAGAACTTATCTCTTCGGGCAAGCGTGAGATAAGAGCTGATTTTGACCAGGTGAAAAGTGTAGCAGCATTTGCTAAGGTTTGAAATGTGAAGTGATTAGCGTATGTCACCCTCTATGGAACTTGAACCCTTACATCACAGGGCGAGATGTGTATCCACATTTGCGCGTGATTGACAACTGAACCCTACAACTCCATCTGGATATTTTTGCCCGAATGAGAAAGAGACAGAATAATAAAATTAGTAATGTAGCATCATTTGCGCTGGGTTGAAATGTGAAAACGACCAAAGCTTTTATTTATGCTTACTCCATCACTGACACCTGGATACGGGATTCGAACCCGGGGCTTTTGGCGCAAAAAGATATAGTTAGTATTTATAAAAGTAATTAGCGTTTGTCGACCTTTCAGGTACTTTAGCTCCCCTCCCATTACAGGGCGAGAACTATACCCACATTTGTTATGTTAGATACCTCTAGCCGGAGCACCGGAGAAAGACATCCATCCTCGGCGAGAAAGCTAGCGCGAATGAAATATAACTGTAAATAATTTGGGCTCGGCGGAAACAATAGGGGGCTACCCAAGGATTTAGTATTATTTGCCAGTGATGGGGATCAAATATGGTCACATGTAATAAAAATATTAAATGAATGTTATTTTACAGAGACAAAATTTGTTAGGTTTCTAGTTAATTTAAATAAAATATGGCGAAAAATATATTCTGAAGATAAAATAGAAATGTTATGTCCAAAAGGTGAACAAAATCAATTACTATTCGATAGTAATGTTTCTGATTGAAATATGTGACCAATTAATAAGTACTAAGTTTTATTCATAAAAACAAACAAATAAATAATTTTGTTGATCACAATAACCAATCTGTAAATATAAACTCTAAACCAACTTGTTCTAATATATTTAAAAAAATTAAAATTTTATAATTTTCAAAGATAAATTATTTGTTATATACCCGAAATTATTTTGTATTTGTAAAAAAAAAGTAGGTTATTCTTAAATATCATGAAAAACTAATCACTGATTGAATTTTGAATTCAATTTTCCCTGTTAATTTAAAAAAATCAAATAACGCTAATGGACTAGGAATTGGGAAGGTTGCACCCACATTTGCGTGGGGAGGGTGAGTGGAAAAATTAACCCAGTTCACCCGTCCAAGATTCGAACATCTATCTACCCCTTCCTTGGTAGTCTAGCTCAACACATCTGCCACGTTAGCCAACTACGTCACCGAGGTGGGTATCTATAACTCTGCATTCTTTTTAGAGTTTACAATCTTTACGAGGCTGACTCTTCTCTATGTTCACTTTAACCAAACCAAATATTACAACAGATTGAAAGCAGAAGTAGAACCGCGAGTCCAACCGGATAAGGAATTGGGAAGGTCGAATCCACATTTGCGTGAAAGGGGAGTAAGGAAATGTCCCAGCGTTTACGTGGAGGGAGAGTGGGAAACAATTTAGTAAGAACTACGAACAGTATACCTCGGCAGATATTCAAATCCCCCAACACAGATTCGAACCCAATATCTTTTTCCGGATGCTCCATGGCCTGTAGCCGCCAAACTCGAGAGTACAATATGGGTGCATTTGTGGTGATGAGGGAGGAACGCCCAACGCCGTGGACCACATGCTAATAAAACTCCAACTCCCCCCATCCTAATCCTAACCAATTAATAAAAAACCCTTTGATCATTGTGAAAAAGGCCATAAGTATACATAAATAACCCATGAACACAAATAAAAAATTAATTATTATATATAAATAACCAATAAAACAATAAAATACAAGTACCAACATTTTTGGAACAAGAACCAAGATGTCTGGAAAAGGGTCAGAAGGAGGGGAGGGGGTGAGGAGGAGGTGATGGAGGAGGGGAGGGGGATAACCAACAACCAATCAGAGAGCGAAAAGAACATTGCGTAACAACCAGCGATATTTAGTAGACATCACAATACACATTCTCTATACGTCGGAGTCAAAGGTCAAATTAGACTGACAGGCCCAGCTATCTACTATGAATAATAATGGTTTATGTAAAATATAGGTATCTATGATACTAACAGTGCATTTGACTTACTAATGGGTATGGAAAGAGGTAAATACATAATTCAGATTTTGTTTTGGTTAGTCTAAGTTTCTTTATAGGTTAACTAAGTCTTGGCTTGGAACAGTGATGGTGGAATTTGGGTAAGAGTGAGGAATACTCTCAGCAGACCATTGCCTTTAAATTCTTTTTTCGCTAACCCCTGCTGGGGCAAATTTATAGATATGCATCTAGGATGAAAACAATTACTTTCCTGCATCAATAGAGAGAGAAACATCTATGTTACAAATCACAAACCAAATATGGCATATTTAAATACGTCACCCTGGTCATTTTAGAGAAAGTTTCAACCGAAATAATATAAATTTAACCTTCTACCCACTGAAGATGGCATATTATTATCTTGTTTGCTCTTTACGGAAGGATAACCTTTTAGCCTCGTCCTTGGACACATCCTATAGTTTAAGTCTGGAAGTTATCACAAATTTTGCCAATATTCCTGATTCCCACCAGACACAACCAAATGTTCTGTGAACCTCAAACAGACCACGAGTAACATGTATTGTACGTCCAACAAAGATGAAGTGTGTGATACAGGCCAAGTCATGTCCTTACTGTTAGTGTGTGCCTAACTTGCTTTTACCTAAATGACTGGTGAATTGACAAAATAGCGTACAGCCCAAACGGATAATAAGACGCGATACTAAGAAAAGTCAAAATAGTTACCAAAGGAAAGTTTACCTAGTGAAAATTTCGTTCTTGTGTAAATTTATGGTGTTGATTTTATACTCAAGTTTATTAAGACTGGTTTTACTGGCAGAGTAGATTAACAGCTAGAAACTTGCTTCAGTGACCACATGGTCCAGGGCGCTACTCTCTCAATAGGCTAGACTGACGAAAACGAGGAGATTGGGATTCGATTCCGATAGGTTGTTATGAGAGTGGTTTTCCCTAATTATTTTTCCACTCTCCCTTCATGCAAATGCGTGTACACTTCATCTAAATAAACACTCTAATCCCTAACAAATTAGTGTAATTAGTGCATGGGCGTATAACCCGAACGGGTAGTAAGATGCGACGCCAAAAATTAAAAACATTAGAAGAAATATGAAACATCTCTCCGTAACTTGATGAGTATTCCAAATTATGTGTGAAAATTGGAACTATTAATTTAAATAATTGTTAGAATTTAAAAAGAGCATAGCTTCTATAACCCCAAAAATGATTAGGCTACGTGCTTAGTCTAGGCCAATGTTAATTTTATATTTTAAAACGTCTTTATAATGTAGAATCAAAAGGTCAAAGTTTTATTTGTGCTTTTTAGTCAGAATTACTCCATCTAGATATCATATTCTGAAAATTGATTATTGACACCTGGACACGAAAATTGATTCCCGTGTCCAAGTGTCATTTTTCTATTTTCAAATTAATTATAATGAGTTGTATGCATATATACTAATAATTTGTTAGGGATGAGGGAGGTTGAATTTATAGGAATTGTACCTGCATTTTTGTGGAGGGAGAGTGGAAAATCATTTAGAAACATCCCCTTCAGTACACCAGACCAAGATTTGAACGACGATTTCCACATCATGGTGAGGAGTTATCGTGAAGCCCTTCTTTGTTGATTCAAGTTGAAGAGTTGTTTTTCATGCTCTTAGAGGAGTCCTTCCCTAGCAGTCCCTAGTTGTCGAGCCAAATAGTGAAGTGGGAATGTAGGGGATAGTATGATTTTCTTCTCTGGGAATCCTGGGTTGGAGTTCATCATGACGATTATACGGTCTGCTATTTTTATATATAAAACACGTTAATTTGTTGAAATTTATTTCTTAATCATTTAGATCCAGTTTGTTCAGAATAATGTTATTGTCACACACGATACGGCAACTTAACGCGTCGCGGACATTTCCTCTGTAAGGTTATGGAACGCCTGGGGAGAGGAGGCTTCTTTTTGAGTATATAGTTTGAAAAATCACTCTAGCTTGTTCTTTTTGTCTGTCTTGCTTTCTTTATTTTGTGAAACCATGCGCCATTTGTTCTAGAAGCGAGGGAGAGAGATGGAGAGTGTTTTCTAAGCTATGTTTTACAATTATTTGCAATAGGGGTGGGGGTCTGCAAACAAAAGAGCTCTATTGTCAACTACTAAAATTAATTAATAAATGATCACCCAGGTGTGCGAGAAGATTTCCTAACACATGTGGATGTACTTAGTTTTATATTCTGAAACTATTTATTAATTTGGAATATGTTAAGGGTGTGAACTTTCTATTAAAACTATTGTGAAATAAAAAATATATATTTCAAAACAATGGCCAGTCTAGTCTATTGCGGTATTAACGTCTTAGACCATGTAGCCACAGAATCGGGTTGGTTTTACTTAAAGGATAAATATTAATAAAATCAAGGAAACAACAACTCGAACACAATAATTGACTCGATGGGACCCTCAAACTAATGCTTATGTCCTAGGCCAGAGCCACGTTGGTGACATGACGTATTGCTAGTTCACTGACAACAAGCTAATAGGTCCAGTTGTATATATCATAACTTGCTGGTTCACTCACAACAAGCTAATAGGTCCAGTTGTATCTATCATAACTTGCTTGTTCACTCACAACAAGCTAATAGGTCCAGTTGTCTCTATCATAACTTGCTGGTTCACTCACAACAAGCTAATAGGTCCAGTTGTCTCTATCATAACTTGCTGGTTCACTCACAACAAGCTAATAGGTCCAGTTGTCTCTATCATAACTTGCTGGTTCACTCACAACAGGCTAATAGGTCTAGTTGTCTCTATCATAACTTGCTGGTTCACTCACAACAAGCTAATAGGTATAGTTGTCTCTATCATAACTTGCTGGTTCACTCACAACAAGCTAATAGGTCCAGTTGTCTCTATTATAACATGATTGTTCACTGACAACAAGCTAATAGGTCCAGTTGTCTCTATCATAACTTGCTGGTTCACTGACAACAAGCTAATAGGTATAGTTGTCTCTATTATAACATGATTGTTCACTCACAACAAGCTAATAGGTCCAGTTGTCTCTATTATAACATGATTGTTCACTCACAACAAGCTAATAGGTTTGGTTTGTCTTTAAGATCTATCATTGCTCGCAAAATGCTGATTAGGTTTTTATAGTAAGCTGTTGTTTCGTAGTAATGTTTTTAGTTCAATAGAACTGACCGATTGTACAAGTATACAGTAGTGTTTGGAACTAGATAAGTTTTTTATTTACTTGTTGATAAATCTATATTTTTGTTTCAATTAGTTGTAAGGAGCTCATTAGAAAATCTGGGATATGCTATCACCATTTTAGATAATGTGTTTTCCGTGGTAAATTTTTTAATATCATTCGGCTTATCAATTCGCTTGAATTAGAAATTAATTATCTTAAATTTAGTTAGATCATTTTATTGACACTTTCTCTAATATATCATTATATTTATTATAACTAAGATTAATTTTATATTTACAAGCAAATATATACATCTCAATTAGTTTTCAGTAGACTTATTTTGTTAAAAACATATCTTATTTTAAAACAAGGTTTTCTGTTGTATTGTCACCAAAAGAGCAAAAATATACACCAAAATTATTACTGCCGTATATTATATTTTGTCTGACATGGTAACATTCATTACCGCACTTATCTATTATTTAAGAGTCTATGATTTAAAGTTCCGTCCATTGTAAAATTTGGCTATTTCTAACGTAAACTTTCTCCCTTTCTCTGAGGGTTGAATCATTAAAGAGTAGATACGGTTTCTTATTAGTATTATATTTACTTCAGGATTATTTAAGTTTAAACCACTTCCAGACCATAATGGCTTTGAATGCGTCCATCTAAATAGAATTATTTTAAAAATAATCTTTAACCATGTATAGCGAACGAATGTTCCGATTTGTATAGAATGGTGCACCCCGGGCCAGTTCGTGTGTCCCAATTCTCAGGTGTGCGTGGATAAAGAGCAGTTGTGTGACGGAGATAGAGACTGTCCTTTTGGAGATGATGAGCTGCAATGTATAACTGTCTCTCAACAGGGAGATACTCCACAAGAATTTACATATCATTCACAGGGTGAGATACAAATATGTATATGTCCGTTTGATTACATTGTCAAAATAATTATATCGAACTAACAATCTAAATAATCTACACCAAACGAGTTTAATTAGATTTCAATTTTTTTTTCTAACCACACCGCAATAAACGAAATCAATATTGAGATGTTGTCCACGTACAATTTAAATTTCATTCATAGTATGCACTTCCTGATAATTAGTCTATTATTTTCTGTACACTGCGTATAGAATCACCCATATAACATCTAAAGAACGTTCGGACTGGATATTTATTAATATTTTCAAAACATCAATAATACAATACCGTAGTTATATTGGACCTACCAATGTTTCCTCCAACCAATGGTGGGCCTATCACTGAAGGTTATCGATATGCACTGGATTGGTTGCAAGCAAAAAATGTGTTTATGTTCAAATGTTCAAGTTTTCAGTCACTTTATAATGTGCTGACTGCAGGGAGGTTTGAATACAATCCAAATTGTTTCAATCTTTTTAAACTGAAAATAATAAGGAAAAAACTACTTACTGAGAAATTTCAACTTATTTTGTGATGAAGGGACGGAGGGAGAGAGAGACATTTATAGATAGATAGATGTATCATAACTGTAACCAACCAACAATCATTCTCATAAACCAGTGATTCCCATCGTGGGGTATGTGCCAGGATGTTTAGGGGTATGCGAAAATATTTTAATATGGAGGAAAGCGCTACATATGGCAGCAGTGTGAGCTATTAAATTAACTGAACAAAATGTTGACCCTGAGAAAATGATTTCAATTTCAAACATAAAATAGTTTTATAATTATTAATAAATTAATAAACAAATTGTATATTTTAGTTTTTATTGTAACTTTTGCTTTTTGAATGTAAAAATATATGCCCTCTTTATTCAGCTTACTCTCGCATTGTTTTTTAATCCTATTACTAGAAAATTTATTTTCAGTTGCAACAATTAATTCAAATTAACTACTACTGTAGTAAATAGACATTTTGCTAAAAATTAAGAGAAGATTTTATGGAAATGGGCTGACAAAGGGTACGCAAACGAAAAAAGTATGGGAACCACTATTATAAACAAATATGTTCTTTATTATTTAATCGTAACCTTTGTTTATCCTGTATGGTAGCAAGCTAACCTTGCAGTGTTCCACTATGGGATCGTTTATAACATAGTGTACTATTCAGGGTAAACGGAGTGTACCTTACATAAAATATGTATTTATATTATTTTACTTTTAGGTTTTTTAATGGTCAGACTGAAAGGAAAGTGGGGTAAGCTCTGCATAGAGCACTTTGACCATTTTGCTTCCAAATTTCGAGCATACCTGCAACTTTCTGACTTGGGTCTGGCGGTTTGTAAGGCCCTTACGTACAGGTAAGATAGTCAACAGAATAATACTAATTTAAATTGACTCCACGATTTGGCTGTACTTATTTAATCTATTAGTTCAATAGAAAGCTGTAAAATAATTCAGTAATGCATATGTTATGAACGCACTAAGATAAAAAGGGTGAAAAATAAAAATTTCTACCAAACACAAACTAAATATTTCTGTGCCTTGCATTAAGTAATGTTTTATATATTTTATTTCAGTAATTAAAGCATGTAGATTAGTGATATTTTACTACTGGGAGATAAGGGTAGCAGGGGGCAACAAACTGTAAGGCTATAAATTGGGTATGCTGGGTTCTCTACCCTCTCTCCTTGTTCTTAATCAGATACAAAACGTTTATAGAAAGGCTGGAAGACGAACTACACAAGACCAATGATCCTCAGCCTGTGAGTCATAGCCACCAAAAGGAAATGCAATGTTTCCTTATAGTTAAATAGATTTATTAAAAAAAATATTTAATACAAAGTTAAGTTAAAGGATTTTTATAATTTCTAATAAAGATAGCAAAAATGTAAACATAATTTTAAGATGATTACAAATGGTAATTATGAAGAGTGGTATTGGTGCAATAGCTTAACAAGATGTCATAACAAGCTAGCGATATAACAAGTAGGAGAGGAAAATATAGTTTCACTGCTACAAGGTTTTAGGCTAATGGTTCACATCATAAATACCCTATTTCAGTCTATAGATAAAGTTGATATACTTGTTATCCTTTGCTGTGAATTCGGGGTTAACTGAATGATGTAACGACGGCGGATTTGTGTTCCGACCCGTGTGGCTAGTGGTAGGAAAGAGGTAGGCGAGATTGTTCCGGCAACGTTAGTCACGGTGAAACAGAAGGATGTCCCTAGGTGGGGTGGTAGGGTGCTGGTACCGACAACGGCAATCGCGGTGAGAGGTAGGATGAAGTCCCGGCAACACGAGTTGCGGTGGTAGGTAGGATAGAGTCCCGGCAACGTGAGTCACGGTGGGAGGTAGGATAGTGTCCCGCCAACATAAGTCGCGGTTGGAGGTAGGATAGTGTCCCGTCAACGTAAGTCGCGGTGGGAGGTAGGACAGAGTCCCGGCAACGTGAGTCGCGGTGGGAGGTAGGATAGTGTCTCGGCAACGTGAGTCGCGGGGGGAGGTAGGACAGAGTCCCAGCAACGTGAGTCGCGGTGGGAGGTAGGATAGTGTCCCGGCAACGTTAGTCACGGTGGGAGGTAGGATAGAGTCCCAGCAACGTGATTCACGGTGGGAGGTAGGATAGTGTCCCGGCAACGTGAGTCACGGTGGGAGGTAGGATAGAGTCCCAGCAACGTGATCCGCGTTGGGAGGAAAAGGATGACGGCGGAAGGAGAGGGAGGTCAGACAAAATTGCTCTTTCAAATGGCGCACCCGGGTGGGGTAGCCACTCTCCGACTGGCCTATGACCTTTCGGCTGTTGCCCGACTCTGAATATTCACCTTGACAGAAACGCCAAGCTAGGTCATCAGAGAAAAGGCTGATTGTTTTCTGTTTGAGTACCGAGTCACTGTAGTGACTCTTAACCTCGTGAATTAAATTTTAAGCTATGAAATGAAACCAATGAAATGAGACTGTAAAAGAAATACAGTTGTATTAGTAAATAATACTTGAGGTGAAAATGGTAATAGTGAGTGATTGTGCAGGGTCTAGGGTATGGGGAGGATTTTTTTTTTGGGGGGGGGGGGGGGGGTGGTTTATTTTTTTTTTTTACTTTTTGAAATTTT